>VMDO01010427.1:0-71693 GCA_007922755.1 Pedetes capensis
AACAACAACAACAACAAATGTTATCATTAATAATTCTCACCCCAACCTCACAAACTAGACATGGCCACTTCCATTTCCTAGATGTGGAAACTGACACACAAGCTGCTGTTGAGTAGTTGGGGTATTGTAGAACAGAGATTTTACCTGTCACCAAACTCAGTAGTCTTCCTGTTATAACACATAGGGCTGTTCTTTTTTATGTTGACTACTAAAAAAAAGGGGGTCTAGGGTTTAGCTCAGTTGATACTGCACTATACTCTCTAAGGACCCAGGTTAAATCCCCAGCATGGCAAAAACAGGAGAAGGACTTGGCAATCCACTCCTGAAGCAATCCTGAAACAGCCATTGAAAACCCTCTGAGGGTTGCTATGAGTCAGATGAGACTCAATAGCATCTAACAACAGCAATAACGGAAAATAAGTCACTAATCTTTAGGAATTGTCATAGAATGTTCATGCTCCCTCCCCATTCATATGTTGAAACCTAGTCCCAAGTGTGATGATGGAGGTAGAGCCTTTGGGAGATGATTAGGTCATGAGGGTGGAGCCCTCATAAATGGGATTTGTGCTTTTATGAAAAGGACATGTATTAGCTTGTCACTGCTTTGGCAGGGAAACTGACTGAAGCAAACTTACAGAAAGACTTATTTATTGGGGGCTCATGGTTAGCGTCCCTGCAGCTGTAGCCCTGTGGCATCCTATCCCGTCAGATGTCGGAAGCTAAGCAGGGTTGGGCCTGGTTAGTACCTGGATGGGAGACCGCCTCGGAACACCAGAAGCTGTAGGCTTGGGAGAAGGACGTGGCAACCCCCTCCCCAAAAAAAAAAACAAACCAATCTGCCATTGAAAACCCTATGAACTGCAGAGAAGCACTGACAATAGTGTTTCCCCTGTTGTACAGAGGGTCGCTATGAGTCGGATACCGACTTGACGGCACCTAACAACAATAACAACATGGTTAGCGGACAGGTGTGGCAGTGGCATATGGTAGGGCCTGTGGCAGGTGACCTTACAGCATGGCAATCAGGAGACACAGAGAGCTTACTGGAAACCATGTGTTCAGGATGAAACTCCCAAGTCTCACTCCCTGGGAGCCACTTCTGCAAAGCTAGAATCCCTCGTCCCAAAGTTTCATAACCTCTCAGGACAGTACCACAGCAAGAAACACAGTATTCAGGCATGCAGCCTGTGGGGGACATTTTAGAGTCAAATCATGACAGAACCCCATAGAAGTCTATTTCATACACACACAGACATACACACACACTCACACACCAGCCCTCTGTGATGAGGAAGTGAGCTCTTAGCAGATGCTAAATCTATCAGAGCCTTGGTCGTAGACTTCCTGACCTCCCGAATTGTGAGCTATAAACTTTTGTTCTTTATAAGCCACTCCTTATCTGCCTTATCTGATATTTTTGTTATAGTGGCCCAAATGGACTAAAACAGGAGTTACAGGTAAAGACTTTGTGCAGATGTATACTTGGGTGTCTCATAATAACTTATCCCACAGGTTTTTGTTGTGACCAGGCTATCACAGATGTTTTAGAATGTTCCTTCCTTATATGTCCTATGCCTCCTCCTCTTCCGTGTCCCTCACTAAGTGTCTGCTAGCCTGGATGGAGAAAGAAGATGTTTCTAATTTTCAGAATTCAAGTATTGTACAATGAACTGTTCTTATCTGATTGTTTTTATGTCATTGTGTGATGCTGCTTGAGACCGGAAAGCTCTTAAAAGTCTTGTCAGATGTTAATGTCCTCTATTATCACACAAATAGAGTAATTTTCAAATGTTCCCTTTCCAGAGAAGGCTTCTTGTTTATTTTATCCTCAGTGGCTTCCCTTCTATGTTGTTACCTGCCTCAATTTTTCTTCATAACTCTTATCACTAAAGGACCTTCTCTTATACTGAAACAAACAAAAGAGCCCTATCTTTCTCTTCCACAAGCATGAAATAACCTACATGAGAGCAGGGAGTTAATCTCATTCACCACTATTTCCTCAGGCCCTGGGACAATGCCTGGTAAGTATAAAGCCCTCAGTGATGTTTATCACGTGAATGAATGATGTTCCCATCCCCAAGTGCAAAGGTACAACAGCTCCCATGTGGAAGTAGAAATTAGACATCCTTGACTTTGGAACATTGTACACAATCAAAAATCACATCCTTCAATAACTTTATTCTGTGGATGTTAATTGATGTTTGTTGGTCAAGCTGAGAACCAGGTCCTCTTAGTTTGATTTGCATTCTAAAGAAATTCTGAGCACTGTTAGGAGAGATTGAGTCAATGATTCTCGAACTTTGCTTCTGTGGTTTGCTGGTGTTCAATATAAATGGAGCTAAGAAATGCTTTAAAAATTACCACCTCTAAAATTTTATAATGGTGGTCTTCTCCTAAAGTACATGATGAAATGATAATGTTGAATAGACTTTTCATAACTACTTAGCATTTCCCTTGTCCATAATTTCCGTTTAAAATCTGTGGTACTGCCTCCCCTATTAATATATAGAGAGTAGCAAATAAATTTTCTGTAAGAACTTTGAAATGAGGAGACACAAGCATTTTGACAACTTGTTGCTTCTTGGGATACTTGTTTCGACCTTGGGAAAGCAGCAGTGAATAAGAAAGTCACTGTCCTCAGATTATTTCATTCTAGTGTGAGAGAAAACTTTTTAAAGTTAATAATTATGGTTGAGTTGTTGATTTACATAGCCTATATATATATATATATATATATATATATATATGTATATGTGTATATACATGTATATATATGTATATGTGTATGTGTGTGTATGTATATGTGTGTGTGTGTGTGTGCTTTTTTTTTTTTTTTTGCAGGCTTTTTTTTTTTTTGGGTGAGGGAGTTGAACCCAAGGCCTCACACTTGCATGCTTTGCAAATGCTGTACCACGGAGCTGCACCCTTAGCCCCCCTTTTTTTTTTCCGCTTTTTGATACAGGGTCTCACCAAATTATGCAGACTGCCTCTGGTCTCGAACTTGCGATCCTCCTGCCTTCCCCCTCTCCAGTCACTGGGATTACAGGGGTGCTCCACTGTGTCCAGCTCCATAGCCATGATTTTAGCCATAAAAATTGTTCCTAGGTCATGTGCTGGGAAAAAAAAAATGTTATCAGTATTTCTGAGGGGTTCTATGGAGAGAAAATAACTTCTAGATGTTCTGCCCCTGAGTGGATTGAGGCTTCAGAGTAGAAAATGGTCCTCCTAGCCTTGAGCTCTGTTCTGAGCCTCATGGGTAAGGACCATGATGTAGACCTTGCTATGAGTATTTTAGCTACAAATTTTACCACCCCGCTGTTGCATATATTTGTTTGCTCAGCCTGTAATAAACAGCTTCATCCACAGAGATTGCATCTGAATACAAACAGCCTTTAGAAGGCTCTCCAACAAAGCCTTCAGAGTGTGTGTGTTTGGAGGGTAGTCATCACCAGGCAATGCTGGTCAGTGCTAGAAGTTGTCATTGCTGTCAACTTTCTATGAAATTGTTGGTCCTTTTGAATGCTCATAAATGGGCATTTTCATGAGGAGTCCATCATTTTGAATTGAATTTCAGTAACTCCTCTGATGGCTGCCTGCCAGCCTCAAAATGCCCGTGCTGGTGAGGAGAGCCTCAGTGAGTCTGGAAGCTGACTGGCTCTAGTTTTAGCAACAGACTAGGCTGAGTCCAGAAAATATCTTATGATATTTATTTTTATAGCATGAATGAGCAAAACACTTAACAGAGTGGTGATGGGGCTCTAATTCTCAAAACCCAGCTTAGAAAATAGTAATTCAGATTCTCTGTTTGAGCCCCCAGCCCCTGCTCATTTTTCCCTTTTTCCAGTGGGGGCTGATCTTTGCCAACGTTGGCAGAAGCAGGGATGTGTTGAGATGCTGTAAATTACACTTAATGTGATATGATTCTGTTTATCCTTGTCCAACATTGTTGAACCTACCAATTTTTCCTTCTTGGCTTCCTATGTATTAAGGCAACCAGAGAATAGCCAGTTGGAAGGCTGGATCATTTTCTTTTTTCAGTCAGAGTCAAAGTCAAGCACAATTGATGAATGCTGGCCCTGAAGAAAAGGTTGTTTGGCTTTGACAAGACATTCAGAAAAAGCCCAAGACATAGCCCTATTTACTTTTGAAGAAGAAGGATTATGTTCTGGGGTGTAAGGAATTGAAAGCATTACTTAATTTCCTAGACAAGATCTACACTAATAAAACTAAAATAGAAAATGCCAATTTCATAACTATGGGTTGAATATTAAAGAAATGACTGCCACTTTTGAGTTTGTCATTCAGAGCTGGGAGGATCACCCAAGAGAAAGTTGCTGATGGGCCTTCTTGTTTACACTTGACTCATTAAAGAGCACTGCACCTTTATAGACAAACTGCTTGAATACAAGGGACTCAGCTGCTATGGTTGTCACAGTGAATGACTAGTGTGACTAACTTGTTCTATTGCTCATCGCTGGGTTTGTTGAGCAAAGTGTGACATTTGTCATATTTTAATGAGAAGGCAGAATTGAGAGTTTTGTTTTCATGGATATTGACATTTTTAAGATGGTACTGTCTTAGGTCTGTGGAGTTCTTTTGGGAAAGATTTTTTAAAAATCAACATGTCTTCAGGGAACATGGGTCTGGGAAGCTGGCAGCAAACCTCAGTTTTTTTGTGTGTTTGGCATTTAAAAGAATTTAGACCCAATACAGAAGCCATAGTAGAGAATATAGTCAAGATTTATTGTGAAAGATAGTACACCTTTGAGAAGTGAAAGTGGGCAAGACAGAATAGCTACTATGCTAACCTAAGGTCAAATGTGATTTTCATAGTAGAATTTGAGTCTTCAGGGGAAGAGAGAAAAGCTGTGCCCCTAGAGCCTTTGTTTAAAATGGATTAACTAACTTCCTACCATTGTCAGAAGAATGGGCTCTTGGGTGGATGTTTTAAAGGTTAAAAATTTAGGCAATTATTGATACTGATTAGGGTGCACAGTCAATGGGATGATGTCCCTTTTAATTGCTGGAGGGGTGCATTCATTTCACATTCTTTATCATCCATCATGGCTAAAGCAGGAGTCATTCTTAATCCCTTTCGTCCTCTATTTTGCCTATAAATATCTAAGCTAACTTACCTAACACATATGTGGCCAGAAAGAATAATCATAAATAATTAGGTAAAAGTTCTGAATATTGCACAATCTGAGTTTTGATTAAATAAACGAGTGAATAACAGTGTCTTAATAATGGATAGCAAGTGAAGGAAAAAATCTATTCTATCCTACAGCTAATAATTATTTTTTAACAAATGTGTAAGAATATAATAAGAATATAATAATGGGAGAAAGACAAACATCACATATTTTCCTTTCATAGGCAGAATCTAAATTTAAATATATATATTTTATATATGTACGTATGTGTGTATATATTGTATGTGTACATATGTGCATATAAATATATACTATATATATTTTTATATATTATATATAAACTATATATTTAAATATATATTGTATATATGTATATATATTATGTGTGTGTATACACATACACACACACATGCACACATATATGGTGCTGGGCTTTAGCTCAGGTGGTAGAGCGCTGCTCTGCAGTCTCTGAGGTCCTGGGTTCGATTCCCAGCACGGCAAAAATGGGAGAAGGACATGGCAATCCACTCCCAAGGCAGTCCTGAAACAGCCATTGAAAACCCTATGAGGGTCACTATGTGTTGGACACATCTTGACAGCACTTAACAACAACAACATATATATACATACATACATACATATATATATATATATATATATAGAGAGAGAGAGAGAGAGAGAGAGTTGTTGTTAGGTGCCGTTGAGTCGGTATCCGACTCATAGCGACCCTCATAGGGTTTTCAATGACTGATGGTTTCGGGATTGCCTTGGGAGTGGGTTGCCAGGCCCTTCTCCCATTTTTGCAGTGCTGGGAATTGAACTCGGGACCTCAGAGACTGCAGCGTAGTACTCTACCAACTGAGCTAAATCCCAGCCATATATATATATATATGTATATATGTATATGTACATACACACACACACACACACACACACACAACATGCAAGCAGAAGGGGGCACCATTGGTGGGGAGGAAGGGGATCAGCAGAACCAAGAAGGGGGACATGAGAGGATAATGGGGAGTGATATGCGTGTATAGAAATGTCATGATGAAACCCATCAATTTGCACTGTACACTAAAAACTAATAAAAATCATAAAACAAAAAACATGTAAGAAGTAGTTAGGAAAATGTGGTATAAACCTAAGAGGCAGATGGTGAGCACCTCAGGGTTTTCTAAAACAGAGACAGATGATGTCTTACATGTGTAGAGAGAGTGAAAGGACCCCCTTACACAACTCTTCTGGGATGAACCTAATAACCCAAAGTCCTTATATTTTCCCCGTGTGTTGCATATTTACATATTTATTTAACAGAGAACAATTTCCAAAATGCTGTTTTAAGCACTTTCCAACTAGCAATCCAGCTAAAGCCTTATCACTAGCCCATGAGTTGGGCACTCATATATTTTTTCCTTTTCACAGATGCGGACAGAGAAGCATATAAAGGATGCATTATAATGATCCTTAGGTAGAATTTGGGAAACTAGGGAGTTCCCTAGGAGAGAGATTACTAGAGAGTTAGCTGTGGGACATCCGGAAGGGCAAGGATCTCTGAGAGATACTTGTGTTGTTAAATTAACAAATTTGCATGTATTGGAGATAGGACATTTTACAGAAGAGAAACCAATGAACAGAGAGAGAGAGTGATTAGTTTTCTCAAGGACACACAGCTGGTAAGAAAAACAGTCTTCCTTAGAGCCCTTCACCTGCTGAGCAAGCACTTTTCACGCTTTGGGAGGAAAAAAGAACAGCAAACAATAAACCTTTGCTGCGGAAATTGAAAAAAATTCTAAGAAGGAAGAAATATTCAAGGTTTTACTGAATGGGGCTGGAATGAGAAGGGGGGGGCACTTTGGAAAAGGAAGTTGCATAAAAGCAAATGAAATAAGGAGACTTTGAGGGTGAAGGAAAGGTTGTGTTTTGGCAATTGTGGTTGTTAGTCACCCAAAGTACACTTAAAATGGGTTCATTTTAACCAGCGCATCTGGTCCCAGATTTTGGTCTTGAATGCCTTTCCCTACTAAACAGAACCAGGACTCCTCAGAGAAACAGGCAGGTGGGTGTAAGTGGATACTAGAAGGAAGTAATGGGAGGGAGGGAGGAGAAAGCTGGGCATGTCACAAGAAAATAATAGCCAACTTGGGCAGCTCCCACTGGCCAAATGTGAGAAAATTTGAGCACTAGTGTAATTAAAAACACTAATGAATTGTAAACCATTGAGAAAATCAGGAAGCTTTAAGTCCATACAAATATAATAAATAAATGAGGGGAAAGAGGAGATTTTACCTACAAAAGAAGGCTGAGTATGGACTGGTAAGTGTGATGATAGTGCTAGAGTTTAACAGTCGTCATTTTGCGTCTACCATAACCCAAGTTTTTTAGGGAGTTAAAATCATCACAGGATACTAAACCCACATGGATATTTTAAGGGGTGACAGGATAATTGAATGATCTCAAAGGATATTCACTTAAATATTTATTAGTTGTAAGGGGAAAAGAAGAAACTGTGCAGTGGAGAAATTGGATGACACTTGAGGTGATCAACCTTGGTATCAGCCATAGGGAAGATGACCTTTGTGTGCCCTAGAAATAATACATCCATTGCTCCAGCTATTGATTTGAGATGGACTTAAAGAATAGCAAGAGGCAAATCACAAAAGAAGAGGAAAAAAATGGCCAATGGATTTATTGCTTTTTTTTCCAGCCTCACCCTGTTAATTAGGAAAATTCAATCAAAGCATCGTGGCATTGATTTCTCTCCCACTATATTATTTAAATGATCACTGATATTTTCTTTGGCAACGGCTTGGAAAGAAGTAGGAACGCTCATAATACTGCATGATTGTAACTTGCTAAATATTTTTACAGGACAGCTTAATGTTATTTATCTATGTTAAGAAACACTGCTTAGTTTAAAATCAAGAAAGGTGTGCACAGCCAGGTGCGATGGCTCACGCCTGTAATCCCAGTGGCTTGGGAGGCAGAGGCAGGAGGATCACAAGTTCAAGACCAGAGGCAATCTGCAGAATTTAGTGAGACCCTGTCTCACAAAGTAAAAAAATGGACTCGGGGTGCAGCTCATTGGTCCAGCACTTCGAAAGCATGCAAGCGCAAGGCCCTGGGTTCAACCCCTAGTACTGCCAAAAAAAAAAAAAAAAAAAAAAGGAAGGTGTGCATCACAGCTGTACCCTTTCACTGTACCTCTTCAATCTCTATGCTGAGAAAACAATCCAAGAAATTGGAATTTAGGAAGAAGAACATAGCATCAGGATTGGAGGAAGACTCATTAACAACCTGCATTATGCAGGTAACACAACTCTGCGTGTTGAAAGTGAAGAGGTTTTAAAAAAGAAGATCAAAAACCCCGGCCTTCATTATGGATTACACCTCAACATCAACAAAACAAAAATCCTTACAGTTGGATCAGTATGCAACTTCATAATAAATAGAGAAAAGATTTTGCTGTACTTGGTTCTATAATCAACACCCATAGAAGCAGCAGTCAAAAAATCAAAAGATGCACTGCATTGGGAAAAGCTGTGGCAAAAGAACTCTTTGTAGTATTGAAAAGTGAAGATGTCACATTGAAGACAAATGTGTGCCTGACTCATGCCATGATATTTTCAGTCATATCATATACTTATGAAAACTGGACTTTGACTAAGGGAGGCAGGAGAAGAATTGATGTTTTTGAATTATGGTGCTGGAGACAAATGTTGAATATACCATGAGCTACCAAAAGAGCCAACAGATCTGTCCTAGAAGAAGTGCAACCAGAGTGCTCCTTGGAAGCAAGGGTGGCTAGACTGCATTTTAGTATTTTGGACATGTTGTCAGGAGGGACCAGTCCCTGGAGAAGGACATCATGTTTGTGAGAGTTGACAGGTCAATGAACAAAAGGAAAACCCTCCACCAGATGGATTGACACAATATCTACAACAATGGGCTTAAACATAAATAAGATTGTGTGCCTGGCACAGAATCAGGGAGTGTTTCCTTCTGTTGTGCATTGGGTTACTGTGAGTCAGACCCAACTCAGTGGTACCTAATAAGAAGTTTCCTTATCTGTAGACTGGGGAGCCTCAGGTCTGGGAATTGAACCTATAATACAGCAATAATCACGTATACTAGGGCAGTTATTCCAGTGTTGTTTGTGACAGAAAGCAATTAACAGCTGTATCAGTTATCTGTTATTGCATATTAACAACTTAAAGTACACATATTTAGTATCTCAATTTCTGTGGCTAGGAATCCAGGCACAGCTTATCTGGGTCCTCTACCAGGGTCTCTGATAAACTGTCATAAGGTATTAGCCACGGCTGGGTACTTATCTTGGATGCTGATGGTGGGGAAGCTACTTCAAACTCACATGGTTATTGGCAACATTTGGTTACTTTGGACTGTCAGCCAGAGGCTGCTCTTAGTTTATTGCCATGTAAGCCTTTCTATAAACTAGTAAAGGAGAGTCTGATATGAGGCAAATTATTATCTTTTCAAAGTAACATCCTTCCTTTCCCTTCCCATCTTATCCCATTCTTTATACTGAGAATCAAACTCAGGGCCTTGAACATGCTACCACTGAGTTACAGCCCTGCCCCCAAATGACATCTCATCATCATTAATTTATTTTGATTCCTAGAACCAAGTCACTAAGCCAGGCCATGCTCAGGGGGAAAGGATTATACAGGTGCATAGTATCAGGAGGTAGGGATCATTGGTGGGCTATTTTATAATTTGTTCCCAGGAAAACCAAATGTTCATCAAAATAACAAGTTTAAATTATAGTTATTTCACAGCATGGTAAATACTTTAGTAGTTACCCCTTAACAGGTATGGTGGGATCAAAATAGACCCCTGGAAGGGTCCCAGACATGGGGCACTGTAGCACCTACTAAGCATGGGTACATGTGTCATGGGGTCATATGTGACCCTGAAGCATGATACCGGTAAAGGAAGATGTCAATCTGTATGTGCACACACTTGGATGGATTTTCTAAATTTCTTATTAAGTGAATAAAGCAAAGGAAGTATTTTGCAAACAGTCCATATATTGTAATACCATATGTGTGGAAACAAAATATTTTTCCAAGTGAACCATGTTTATGTGCATATATACATATACATACACATACATACATACATACATACATACATTGTTTATTTAGCTAGCTAGCAGTGCTAGGAGTTTGAACCTAGGGCACTCCACTACTGGGCTGCACACCCAATTCATTTTTTATTTTGAGACAGGATCTCACTAAGTTGCACAAACTGGCTCTGGCCTTGAACTCTCAATCCTTTTGTCTCAGCTTCCTAAATCACTGGGATCACAGGCCTGTGCCACCATGCCTGGCCACATAAATATGCATTTAAATACAAAGGAGAATGCTTGGGTGGAGACATATCCACTTCTTTAATTGTAGTTACCACTAGAAGGCGATATAGATTTAGGGTGGAGGTGGGGACTAATGGGCAACTTTGTCATCCTATTCATTATACTAATTATTTCTGATTTTGTTTTTTTACTGTGGGAACATATTTTTGTGCTATGTTTTTTCCCTAAAAAAAAAAAACAAAACAAAAACAAAACAAAACAAAACAAAAAAACCTGGAACAAGGAAGGTAAGTGTTGCATCCAAGAATGTTAACTATTGATAGTGTCACATGATATCCATAAAGGTGCCTCAACAGTGCAGGTGCATTGTGCAGGTTCCATAGGTCTGCTTGGTCTTTTGTTTCAGCTTTATCTCAGATGGTTCTACTCTGCTTGGCCAGGGCAGCCAGTAAGGGCTGTGTTGTTGCAGACTCAGGAGCTCCTCTGGAAAAGCATGAGCAGGGCTGCAGGGAGCTGGCAGCTGGATCCTATTGAACACCCTTGTTTCCCAGACACAAAAGAAACACCACAGTAGCCACCCAGAGTGAGTCTGGTGCTGTGGGGCACTTCTGGGAGGCCGCAGGACGGGATGTGGGACAAATAGTCCCTTTTGTGGTGTGTCTTTTTGTTAGTTCCATGGCCCACTTTGTCATCAGAAGATGAGCCCAGACTCCCGTGGTGGAAGCACACTTCAGGAACCACTGCCCTCTGGTGACCCTGCGTGGGCAACCTCATCTTTCTGTGCCTACATGTCTTCATCTACAGAGTGGCAATGGCTTTCATGTCACTGTCATAGGTTTACTGTGAGCTGATATACCTGACACACTTGGCTTCATCTGTCTGTTGAGGAAAACTGGCCCTTATTGGGCTCACTTGACCAGCTTTGTGATAAGTGCTTTATATGCTTTATCTCATTGAATCTGCCCAGCATCCCAGTGTGGAAGTTACTCTTAATCTTCTCAATTTACTAATAGGAATGTTGAGGCTCAGGATATTCAATCATTTCACCTTCCAGGTTCATGAATTGGGAAGTAATGGTGCTGAGATTTGAACTCAGGTCTCTGTATAGCTTTTACTCTTCAAGCTATGCTCTGTAGCTTCGTCGTCCTCAAGGCCCACATCATCTTGTTGTCAGGATGTTGAGAGAACACCCGGAGGCATTAGAGGCCTTGGGGCAGACCAAAGCTCTTAGGAGAATACTAGCCTGGATCCTTTGCTATAAAGATAAGCCAGAAACATGAGAAGAAATGAGTGAATGAATAGAGTGGGAAACTGGCCCTGACTTCCTCAGAAAAAAAATCAGAGATTTAAAAAATTTCAGTGAGCAATTAACACACTCAGTGTGTGGGTATGTGTATAAAATTTTTGTACTGAGCAGAAAACAGTCATTCTTGTCATACACATGGAATATTCACAAAAATTAAGCAAAACTTACTTTCTTCTGATAGTATACCTAGGAGCACTACTGTAGAGCTACAGAGGTTCAGGAGATTTCAGAGCTTTCTAGAGAGCCTGACCATACAAGCTTCTATATATTTTTATACATATATCTCATTTTGTTATAATGAACAGTAGAAATATCATTTTCCCTGTGAGGCCACCAGGAGTTGGACAGTAGTCTACCAGATATGTACCATTTACAATGCCTGATGCTGAGAAAGAAACCACAGGGGCATCTTTGCCCTGAGACCCAGAAACACCTT
Source organism: Pedetes capensis (assembly GCA_007922755.1). NCBI lineage: Eukaryota > Metazoa > Chordata > Mammalia > Rodentia > Pedetidae > Pedetes > Pedetes capensis. The sequence goes on from VMDO01010427.1 coordinate 12,231, forward strand.
TTTTTCCCATTTGTTGTGCCTGCTCTGGAGTTAGGGGTTCAGTTAGAGTTTATGGAAGAAAAGTGTCTTGAAGTAAGTTTTTCAGTTACGCTTCTTTTCCTCAAACTTATTTTCTAAAATAAAGTTTTAAACTATGAGTTCAAGCCTGCTCATGAAAAAGGCAGGCAGTGATGAGCATTGGTGAAGATGTGCAGAAATCTTACCCCCCGCCCTTACCTTGCTGGTGGTAATGAAAACAATGGTGAAGGTTGGCAATTTATCAAAATCTTAGGAATGGAGTTTAGCTCCGTTGGTAGAGTACTTGCTCTGCGTACTCTGAGGCCCTGGGTTTGATCCCCAGTACCTCAAAAATGGAAGAAGGACCTAGAAGCCCACTCCTGAAACAATCCCAATCCAATCAGCCATTTAAAACCCTATGAATAGCAGAGAGGCACTGACAATAGTGCTGGGCATGGCATAGTGTCTGGGAGTGCTTCATTCTGTTATATGTAGGATCTCTATGAGTCAGATCCAACTTAATGGCACCTAACAACAACAATGAATTGCTCATGATCCAGCAGATCCACTCCTGAGTATCTACCTAAAAGAACTGAAACATATATACATACAAAAATTGTTCATGAATGTTCTCTGTATTATTTAACGTATTATTTAATGGTAGTCAAAAAGTACCCAAAAGCCATATACCATAGACTTGAAGCACCTTGGAAACATAGCTAAGTGAAAGAGGCAGACACAAAATGCATCATATTATGTAAATTTATTAATAGGAAGTGTCCAGAATAGACAACTCTGTAGAGGTTGACAGATTACTGATTGCCTAGGATTTGGGAGTGGATAAAATGGGGGTGACTACTAAGGTATGCTCTGTGTGGGGTTTCTATGGGTGGTAATGGAAGTGTTTGAGAATTAGATTATGGTGATGTTTTGGACAACTATGAAAACACTTGAAATCACTGAATTGTTCACTTTTAGGAACTTCTTATGGCATGTGAATTAAAACTCAGTAAAGCTATTTAAAAAATACAAGTCTTACTTGCTTAGATGTCCTACTTTTGAAAACAGAGAAAGAACACCTGGAATGTGCTATGTACCAGGTGAAAGTGTACAGAACTGGGTAGGTGACCTCCCAACAGGAAATCAGTGAAGACTAGAGATTGAGGCATTTGGGCCTCAAAGGTTGAGAACCTTTAACCATACCTTGAAAATGGAATAGATTCTGGCAAACAGACAGTCTAGAGGAAAAAACTTACATGAGCAAAACTCCATAGGTGAAAATATATGAATGGAAAATGTTGAACAAGTTTACCCCCACAAGTTAATTTAATTAAACAAGACATGCTGCATTTTAGAACCATACTTAACAAACATTCACAGGGATCAATAGCTTTTGGATAATTTTACATTGGAAGTCAAAGGAAAAAATTTTAAAAATTAGCACAAGTTCACTTTTAAGAAATGATGGCAGGTGATCTTTGTTCTTTCAGCAAAATATATTTGTAAAATCTTCCATTAAATTAAAAATGAGGAGTGTGGATGTAGCTTAACTGTAGAGCATTTGTTTAGCATGTACAAGGCCCTGTGTTCAATCCCCAGAACTAGGGGGAAGAAAAAGTAAAAAAGAAAAATGGACCTGCAGTTGCTATTAATACTTTTTAAAACATTACCTGTGAAAAACAATTTAATCCTGGCCAATCCATCAGATGATCTGATAATCATCTGACTGAAGAGGAGATGTCTCTTGGTTGGATGGCTGATGCAGGATGGTAACTAGCAAGCCCAAGTCAGACTCATAAAGTGGCATGTGGCATTTCTTATAGCAGATGTTCGTTGTTTTAGAAGAAAACCTTCATAGGGTGTGTAGCCAGGGTGGTGACTGTTTGCAAGCCTTCAATGTAGGTGATTCAAAGCCCAGAGTTAACCAGAAGTCTACTTATAGAAAGACATGTTAACAGTTCATAGGTCCCTTCCCCTCAGTAGATGTGTCTCGACAAGCTTAACATTTTATGTTTTCTTCTGTTGGTTCTCTGCTAAAAAAATTTGACTCTCTGCGTGGATTAACTAAAGGCAGCCATGGAATGTTTCAAGTTCTTATGACATTCCTACCTCTTAATAGGACTGCAATAAAACTCATTAAATGAAGAGGAGAAGCCTCTACTTTAGGAGAAATGAACTAGGAAGCCAAGGAATATGAAGGCTAATAAACCTCTAACCTGCAGTTCTTGAGGCCCAGTGCAAGCAGAAGAATATGTGGAGGCTCCAGGCCCCCCAGCCACAGGGGAAGCAAGAGTGAGGGTAGGAATGATGCATAGATGCATATCACCTCTCTGTCAGTTAATGGGAATGGAGGTTTTCGTTCCTCTTCCCAACAAAGAGGTGATAGCAGCTGGTTTGGAGGGCAGGGGGCAGGAAGGTGGTATGGTCTAGAATTTGCAAAGCAGTCAGAGACAGTAACTGGTAGAGCTAGATGATTGGATGACCTACCAGATAGTTTAAGCTCTGCTTAGGGAACCCTCAAAGGGAAGAGCATCCCCCTATTCCTCCTACCCTAAAAAGAGAGATTGGAGGGGAGTAGAAGTGTGGATTGATATTTAGATTGAGTCAGTTTTGGGACACTTATTCAGAATTTGGATATCAGAAAATGGCTTTTAAATTTGAATGTAATGTAAACTTGAGTACTATGGATTTGTGTGTGCTTGCATGTATGCATGTAGAGGGGTTACTCACAGGTACGTGGGTGCTGTGACCATGGGTGCAGGGAGAACATGGGTAGATGTAGGTGTGTGTGAGTACATTTGCACGTCCACACATGGGTGGGGGATGTGAGTACATAGGTGTATGTTTGTGTGTGTGTTGGGAGGTGGGTTTATGTAGTTGTGCATCTCTATGTGCGTGCATGCATGTAGGGTGATAGGAGCGCTTTATTGCCTGCGGTTCCTAACAGGGACGATCTGGCCTGATGCTTTGCGCTGGTGCTGTATCTGTGACTTCTCCTTAACCTCATGATTGGCATCACAGTTGCTCACAGTGACAAACTCCATGGATGGGGCCCGCTTGTGCCACAGGCTTCTCACAATCCTTTCTGAACATCCTCACAGGCTCTAGATGACCTTGGCCGTAGTTATCCCAACTCACAGCCAATGAACATGAAGTCTGTCATCCCTCCCAGGGTGGGGCTAGAATTCAAACATAACCCTTTCATCAAATGATTTCTTGAGTTCATTTACTGAGGAGAAGAGAGGAGGATTCTCAACCCAGTAAGGTTAGGAGCAGAAGACACAGCTGGGAAGCCAGTGGTTACGATCATGCAGTTTTCCTGTGTTTGTGCAGCTAGGCGGGTAGGTCTGAACTGAGCTCTTTAGCAGTAGCCGGGCTGCCCCAGGACATGGGAGGATGAGAGGAAGGGGGAGTCAGATCTCCTCCACCTGTCAAGCAGAGAAAGATGGTTTCCCAAGCTCCTGCAGACAGGTTCCTGGGGCTCTGTGGGGCTGGGGCCTCCAGGCAGCTGATTTGAACTGCTTCCAAACGGATATCATGCTTCAAAGAGTTGGGCCCTTGGGGCAGAAGCTCAACCTGAGTAGTGAAGGGGCCAAGAGGGGAGGAATTCAGAGGCTGCTTCCCACCCCCTAGGCCCGGGAGGGTTTGTTTAACCCCTCAGGGGTGCTGTGTGCCTGCCTTGTAGAGGTGGTTTGTGGCTTAGTGAAGCGATATTTATAGAGTACTCTGTGATTCTTGGGCGAACATTCGTTTTATAAATGAATGATCAAATTTATTAGCAATGAGTAACTAACCTGTCTACATTTATTTTGTTGATAATACAAATTTACAAGGTTTTAATTGCCAGTTTTAAAACCCCCAAAACCCACACATAAATACATGGGTAATAAAATATCTTCTCACTGTGCCCTTGACTTCTGTAGTAACATGAGGGCACATGGGAAGGTCGGAAGGAGGTTTCAGATGGAATCCCAAAGCTTGCTTGAGAGGACTAGGGCCAGAAGCAGTCTAACGAAAATCCAGCTGGTGCTAATTTCATGTTTTAACTAAAATGATGCTACTGATAATAATTATTAATTATTTGCTTCATAATACTTGTTGTCATTGTTGGGTACCATTGATTTGGATCCAACTCATAGTGAACAGAACAAAACACTACCCAGCACTGTGCCTTGCACATGGTGATCTTATGTTTGAGTCCAAGGTGACAGCTACTCTGTTTCTTCTCCTTTTGAGACATGCCACATCAGCAAATGGAGGTCCCAGGGGCTTTACTCCAGTCTTGTCATTAGGGTCGACTCTACTTTGAGGAGGCAGCTCTTCCCCAGTTATTTCTTGAATGCCTTCCAGCTTGGGAGGCTCATTTTTCCACATTATATTTGACAGTGCTTCTCTGCTATTCATGGTGTTTTCAATGGCTAATTGTTTGAGGAATGGGCTGGCGGGTCCTTCTCCCTAGTCTGTGTTAGTCTGGAAGTTCAGCGGAAACCTGTCCACCATGGCTGGCCCTGCTGGTATCTGAGATACCAGTCACATAGGTTTGAGCATCACAGACAAACACAGGCCCCCACACAAGCTGACAGACATGTGGGGGGGTCATAATGCTTATTAACATTAAATATAACCTTTTTATTGCTATCTTATTTACTGCACTAAGACCTTGCTGCTCCTAGTATAGTTCTCAGGTCAATAGCGTCACTATCACCTGAGAGCTTGTGAGATCCATAGGATCTCAGACCCTATCTCAGACCTGCTGAGTCTGAACCTGCAGTGCCATAAGACACCAGGCAATGTCTGTGCACATCGCTTTGTGATCTGGTGCATTCAGGGGTAATTATATCCTCTCCCATTTCACAGTCAAAGAGACTGAGCCCCAGAGAGAGTCAATACCCTGCCCCTGGGCTCAAGTCAAGCTGAATTTGGATCCGGTCTGTTGTAGTCAAAGGGCTCAGCCATAAGCCAGATGCTGCAGGTGTGTGGAGTCCACTGCAAAAGGCCAGAAGCATGGACTTGTGAGGACAGTGATGACAGTCCTGAGCCCTCAAAGTAGTGACTTCACCTGGCTCTGGGCCATGGATTGTATACTCAGCTGTTTGTACCTTTATCCTTTCCACTTGATGTGGGGGAGACTCATGATGTTTCATTTCTACATAATGCACGTCAGAGAGACCAAGGGACACCCTGAACCTGTGATTAAGGGTGGTCTTAAAATATTTTCCTTCTAGGTAGAAATAATGGTCTACTTTCTACATACTACTTACAAAGAAAATAACATCCTTTTAAATATCATCCTCATCCCGGATAGTGAGAGAATGCCAGAGGCCAGAATGAACTGGTAAATGGAGGGCACTTATTAATAGTAACTTAAATATTTATTGAGTGTTTAATATATAGCAGGCACTGTCTTGAGTGCTAGGAACAGAATGAGGGCACAAAACTAAATCTATGACCACAAACAGGAGGGAAGTCTAACAATTAAGATGGCTGAGCCATTCTCATGTTCTCCACCAGGCTTTAAATGAAGTTACATCAAACCTTGGCCTTCATTATTGAACTAATTGATGCAAATGTTACTGGAGCAGGATCCATGAAAAGTACCTGGGTTTCCTATTTCTCTATGATGGTGGTCTTAGTATTATCTGTTCTCACCCTGAATGTACCTCCTTTATCCAAGACAGACAGGAGGTCTCCATTTGTCAAGCTGAGTATTTTCTATGTCAATCAGGGTCACTTTCTAATTGTGAACAAAAGGAAAAGATATTGGGACATATGAAGCCTGGCCCACTGGGCATCTCCCCTAAGGATACTCTACTAGCATTATACTAAACAAGCCCCAGACCCAGTTTGCCCATCTGTTGAGTGGTAAGTAAATAATAGGCTATTGATGCAAAGGAGTGTGTGACTTGGGTGACCAGAAAATATATGGGTGTTTTAATAAGTAAATTGGCTTATATCCCTACACAGAGCTCTCCTCTTTAGAGTTACCAGCAGAGCTGTTTTAAAACCACCCTCTGCTTCTGTACTTTGTTGAAATCACTCTGAGTGCCTTATGGGACCAGAACCTTCTAAATTTATGACCTGTCATCTGGAACTTTCCTCTAGAAGCAAAATTCCTCTGCTAGGCACACCCTCTATTGAATGCCATTTTCAAAGAGTGAAGGGGGTTGGGGAAAGAGAGTCTTCCAATGAAAGCTCAGACAATGGGGTTTACATGAGCCAAACCTCCTCTGAGGCTATGGAAACAACTACTGTCTGAGGAGGGGGACAAAAAAGATTCCTCACAATTGCTCTTTGTCTCTGATTTTATTAGGAATTATTATGGAATTATTAGATGAATAGGAATTAAGGAATATGTTTTCATCTTTCTGGGTGTCCTCCCATTAGATTCCTGCAGCCTAAAGCAACCCAGGCCACCCAATAAACAGTTCTTAGGTGACTGGGTCACTAACTGGCTCTGTCTGTTCACAGATTCAAAACATAGTTGTGAAGCAGTCATCAGCCTCCATTGCAGGATTAAAAATGGGCAAATCCAATGGGATCCTTGTTTTCAAGGTGTCCTGTATAAGACAAGTGATGGCAGATATCAAACTCAATAAAGGTGGACAGTGTCCCATGGTCCAAGCATGGATGTCTGGTCTACCCTTGTATGTGGGGGTTCATTCTGAATGCTACTGAATTTCCTGGGAAAGGGCATTTTGGGGGTGATACATGCCACAAAAGGTGTCTATGAATATGGTTTATAATGTTTTATCATAGAGAATGAAGGGATGTTTGTTTCTTATTGTCTTGCCTTATAGTACTGGTTGACAAGACAAATATTGTCCTCATCCTTAGTAGAGCTTATAACACATTCAGTTAGTAAAGACATAAACTAAAACAAAACAACAAAACAATATGACATTGCAAAACATGGTAAATACTTAGAAATGACCCAGATCCTGTTTCCATGGATGTATCCTTTTCTACTGAATGCCGCAGCTCCCATATGTATAAAACTAAGCCTGAGGCTTCAGAGATGAAGAGGAACGTCAGAGAACAGGTGTAGCAGATTGATAGAGAAGAAAACTGTCTGAATCATCCAAGAAGATGTCTCTGAGGAGGTGACGTTTTAGTTGTTACCTGAAAAATTGATTTAGCCAGGGAAGTTACAGCAGCAGACTTAACAGAAAAACAGTGAAAATGTGCAAAAGCTCTAAGTGGGGTCAGGGACTGTGTGTTTTCCACGAACATCAAGGAAGTCAGTGTATCTGCATTTGCAGTACAGTGGTAGGAGAGTAAACTGAGATGGTGTTGGAAAGCAAGGGGTTGTGCCATCAGTGTGCCGTTGATATGGTCACCTTCAGTATCAACCCTTGTCAGCTATGTGGGGAGCAGAGCTTAAGGATTTGGCATGGAAGCAGGGGAGCACATAAAAAACTGTTGAGATATTTGGGACCAAAGATGCCCAGGCCTTAATGGTGGAGCCGAAAAGAAGCAATTCAAACTTAATATGGAATTTTTAAGTTGACAGGATTATTGATTGATTAGATATTGGAGGATTAGTCAAGGATGGTATAAGGGTTTTAGTGTGAGGGTTTGAGTGGGTTTTGGTTTTGTGGATAATTTGACTAAGATTATAAGAGGAGCTGGTTTGAAGGAGAGACCAAATGCTACCTTACCCGGAGCTGTGACTGTGTAGAGATGCAGAAAAGTGGCCCTGGCCAAGACGTTATTGTTGCTGTTTGTGGTTTATCAGGAAAAGGTCATCTTGAGTAATTATTGATGCCTACCATGAACTCAAGATGGAAGAGTTAAGGCACATTTATTGCATTTTTGCCATCCCTGTCCTAGCAGACATAGGATAATGCCTGGATAAGGAACTTTGTTAATAAATGTGTTGAACCCCACCTCTTACCAAGCACTATTCTAGATCCTGTCAGAATATGGAGAATGATGAGCTGACAGGAACCATTTAAAATGTTTCTTCTGGGTTTTAATGCAATCATTATCAATGAAGCAAAAAACATCGTATTTGAGTGGGGTGAGTAGATACTATATGCAGATACTACAGCTGTCCATACTGGAAAGGCTCAGGCATACCCTGGAGTCAAGAGTTTTCTACACATGGCAACTTTCAGTAGAATGAGATGGCCATGAAAATTTGCAACCACAGGGTAAATATTATATCCACAAGTTGTTTTCACTGTTTTAGTACTTGACTAAAAAGAGGCCTAGAGTTTTGCACTAGTTTTTTTGATGTGAATAGGACCTCAATTCCAGAGCTCATTTCCAATAGCATTGGGTCCAATGCCAAGTGCCTTGTGTCATTGGCTGGTCAAACCATACTGAGAAGGCTCATTACAAACATCTTTATTGCTTTTTATCCTTTTAAAGCAACAACATTTTTTGGCAGATGGAGCTGCCTTCTCTGGATCCAGTTAGTGACTATAAAGGAGGCTCAGGTTTCTGGCAGTCCATCACAACACAGGTGGAGGTGGCCTGTGGCCCCCAACAGCCTTTTGGGCCAGGCTAAATGGGGATTTAGTGGCCCTCCTTGGGATTTGTCAGGGGGAAAAAAAAATCACATATCCAATGGGAATAAAGTAAATTCAGAATCCAGGAAAGGAACAGCAGCTTATAGTAATAATCTCTTACCTCTGTACTGGGATTTACATTTCAAAAAATATATCCATTATTCGGTATGGTTCTTCCTACCGCCACCACCAAATAAAAGCCTGGGAGTTATATATTGTTATCTTCATTTTAGAGATTTGGAAATGAAGGCTTCCAAAGAGCAAATGATTTGACTAGAGTCACAGACTAATAAATGGGACTTAAATTCAGGGTCTGACTTCAAGTCCAATCTTCAAGGGAAGTAGAAAGGAAGCAAAATTTATCGTATTTTACCTTGTGCCATGCATAGTGCAGTGCTAGGGCAGAGAGAAGATTTAACTACTGTTGATAACTTCATTTGTCATATCAGGCACTACGCAAGGCAAGAGGTTTAAAGCAAACAAATAAATATAAAGTAAGGTTACAGGGACTGACGTTGATACTGGAATTTACATGTGGTCTCCATCATATTCAGTGAGAATGATTTAGGGATGGGTCAGCAAACTACAGCCCACGAGCCACGTCTAGCCTATTGCTTGTTTTTATAAAGCCCTGCTTACCAGAGTCATTTCCATCTATTTATGTATCCTTACTAGCTGCTTTTGTACTCGAGTGACAGGTGACCAGTTGAAACAGAGATAGCAAAGCTCATGAAACCTAAAATATTTGCTGTCTAGATCTTTACAGAAAAATGTATGGACCCCTGATTTAGAAATATTTTCTCATCTTTATTGTCATTATTTTTTGGCAGTACTAGGGGTCTGAACCCAGGGCCTCACACATACTTTCCAGGCTCTCTACCACTGGGTCACACTCCCAGCACATTTTTTTTGAGACAGGGTTTTGCTAAGTCACACAAGCTCCCTCTGGCCTCAAACCTGCAATCCTCTTGCCTCCTTGTTGCTGATACTACAGGTGTGAGCTACTGCACCCCGCTACTTTCTCATCTTGACTTAAATCATGGACTTATTCTTGAAGTTTTTTTTTTTTTTTTTTTTCAGACTAGAAATGGTAGTGAAGCTCAGTTACAGATGGGCTAAAAACATAAACTTACTACTTGAAACAGATCTCCTTGAGGCCCTCTGAATGTGAAGTTGGGATTTCTGGGACATGGCATAAATCCTGGTGGATGGTAGAAAAGAGAATTTTTCCATAAATTATATATTAGGATCACTTGCTATGAATGGACAGTTGAGCAAAAAGGAGAGTGGTTCAGGGCTGGGTAAGTGTGTAACCTCTTTTCTTAGGTTCTTACTTTTCTTATCTTACAGTCCACTATTGGAGGAGGAGAGCACTTTTCTCTTTGCAGTATCAGACCCTTTATAATGTGGTTGTACCATCTTCCATGGCCTTGGGGACCTGCACCAGATCCTTAGCAGGGAGCCAGAAGGCAAGGAATAAGCATAAGGAACAAGGCAGGAATTTTCAGGGGTCATTCTTGGAAGGTACATATTTCCCTTCTGCCCACATTATGTAAGGAATAAATAGTCACAGGCCCTCAGTTACAAGTGATGAGACTGGGAAATGCAGTTTAGAAATATTGTAAAGATGAAGGAAACACGGATATTGGTGAATAACTGTCCACATTCTGCCTCAGTTGTCTGTGGGTCTGACAAAGTAGATGCCTTAAGTTTATACCCCTTGATTAAGGAGTCTCCCTCCTTTGGCTGTCTCTACCCTGTCTTCATCTGTTGCTTCCCATCTTCTCTCCCCCTTTCTTCCTCTTTCCCTCCCTTATCAACTTATGGTCTGTTTGTGTAGTCTGCTCCTTGGTCATAATGATGACAAAAAGAAAAATGTTAAGAACTAATTCCTGTCCTGTGCTCCATCCTTCTAATTCCACCTAAATCAGTAGAAGAAAAAGTGCAAGAATACTTCACCACAGCAGCAGTCGTAGATGGGGAGCTTGGCCACAATGCTCTAAAGGTGAACAGATCCAGAACATTTGGCTTATGTATGTGTGACTTTAAAATGGTATTTAATTAAAAAGTTGCAAGCTCATGAAACAAAGGATTTTGTTGGCTCTCCTTTGTGCATTCAGTGTTTCTAGGAAACAATAACTTGTGATTTATGGGTTCCCTTTTCAGAGCAGTATGGAAGTTATATGTAGTTCATGTTTGAATGAGAAAAGAAAAATCCCTGATGGGAACTCATTATCTGTCTGGCTAACAAGGACAAAGGACAAATCTGGGAACATCTTTCTTTGCCATTTCATATTTATGACACATCCTGTTCGTAAAAAATTCTTAAGGCAAGCTCTGGAGTTTATTATTTTATGTCTTATTCTTCATGACTGCATCAGTTTTTAAAAATGCTGGGCCAGATGGAAGCTTTCTTCCTTTTGGATCATGGGTGGAAAAGAGTGTGTAAAACCATGGACAGTGAATGCTACAGCCTACACACCACTTTTTAGATTTATTTACTTATTCTTTGCAGTCCTGGAGATTGAACCGAGGACCCCATGCATGCTATGTATGTGCTTGACCAGTGAGCTACACTCCCAGTCCCCAAACCACTCTTAAGAGGATTACTTGTGTCTCTTCCCTATTCATGGAATTGATGTGGCCTGTTTGGAGATTATTCTAAGAATGTTCTGGATGGAAATAAAGATTGTTCTAGAGGTTCTCTGCACTCTTCTGAGAGTCACTTTTTCTTAGGCATTTAGCCATCTGAAATTGTTTTTGGTTATGCTGGTCAATGCGATTTTCGGTGTGCCTCAAGGGACCTACAAATGCAGAAGAGCCCTCTTCTTCCTCACCACTGGCCCCCACATGTCTAAAACAGGGTTTGATGCATAATATACACTCAAAATATTGGGCAGATGGAGAATGGAAGAGGGAGTGAATGAGCACATGGTGGTAGGGAGCACACAGCAGCCACCTCTAATCTCCACGCCCACTGTGTCTAGAAGTGATCCCGGAGACTTCGTGCCTCCCTTGACTGAGCACAGTTACCTCCCATGATTAATTTGGGCCCTTGGATTTGTTATCATTTATTTCTCTGTCAAATTCCTATTAGAATGTAAGCCAAAAATGGTATTTTACTGACTGAGACTGGCAAGAAGAAACAGCAGTTGAGAACATCCTGATTTGTACAGTGATTGTTTAGAGCCTCTTGTTCCCACAATCCAATTTGAATATAAGGACATTGGACTGGATAAATGTTCTGTGGAAGGGCATACCTTCAGAAAGCATTAAAAATTTGTTCTTCTGGATTGCAGTTATGAAATTTCCTTCTCACTAGGAATTAAATCATGGAGATACCTGAAAACAATCGTGTTACTTCCACCCTACCTGATTCTAAGGAAATTAATCCACCCTGGCACTGATTGGGCTGTGCGAACGATTCAGACATATACTAAAAATCTCTTTTCATTCTCATGAACTATGAGGGCCTGGTGAGCCCAGGGAACCTGCTGGTTCCCACAGGGAATGAGACATGGATTTTCCCCATGGTCCATGGGAGAGGCTTCCAGGGTACAGTCTCAGCCTCACCACCTACCACCTACAGGGCTTTGGGCAAGACTCGGTTAAGAGGGTGTCTGATGTCATGGTACTCTGATGTCAGGATACTCATCCACAAAATGAAGATCATGGTATCAGGAGGATTAGATAAGGTAGAGCTTGGCGAAGGGTTTAGCATGACGCTAACACATAGTAGGAGCTTTGCTCATATTATTTAGTGTTGCCATATCTATTATCATTTCAGCCCCATGGGAAATCCAGGGCATGGCTGAATTTTTGTAGAATATTACAGAAGAGACTAAAATATTGTGTCATAGATTGTTGCTGTTAGGTGCCATCGGGTTGGGTCCAACTCATAGTGACCCTATGTACAACAAAACAAAAGACTTCTGACACTGAGCCATGCCTGGCACTACGTCAGTGCTTCTCACTTTTTCAATGCTTTTCAATGGCAGATTGTTTGGCGATTGTTGTGGGAGTAGGCTGCAAGGTCCTTTTCCCAATGTCATAGATTAGACTAGATAAATTGGGGTGTCTTCATTTTATAGAGTCTGTATCTTCTATGTCTATTTGTCTCAATGCAGAAAGGATTTTACTGAAATCAGGCAATTTGTAAATTCTTTTAACAATCACAGCCTGTGGTGTAATAAAAAAAAAAAGAAATTTAGTCTTTATCCCTGGATTCTGGCATATTATTCCTAAAACCCTTGTAATCCTCAAAGTGATGAGTGTCTTGTATGCTAATGAGATGATTGGTGGTTTAGGACTCCTAGATAGTTTCAGGATGCGGACTGGTTGCCAGAGAAACCAAACCATCTGATTGGAGAATTGGAGCTTTCAACCCCACCCTCCTACTAACAGGGAGAGGTGAGGGGCCTGGAGACTGAGTTCAATCACTAGTGGCCAATGATTTCATCAATCATGCCTATATGATGGCTCTTCCATAAAACCCCCTAACCGATGGATTCAGGTACTTTTGGGTTGGGGAACACACTGAGGTGTGGCAAGGAAGGTGAGTCCAGAGAAGCCATAAAAGCTGCAGCCTGCTCATCCCTCATTCTTTGCCCCACAAGCCCATTCCATTTGGCTGTTCCTGAATTATATTCTTTGCTACAAATGAATGACTATAAATAAGGATTTTCCTGAGTTCTCTGAGCCACTCTAGTAAATTGTCCAACTCAACAAAGAGGCCGTGGGAACATCTTATTCATAGCCAGTCAGTCAGATGTTTGAGTGGCCAAGGACTTGAACCTGACATCTGAAGTAGAGGACAGTCCTCAAGCCATGGTGTGTGGTTAACTGTGGGTAGAGTCAAAATTGAGTGGAATTGTTGAGCATGAAGTTGGTTTCTGCAGAAAGTTAAGGAATTGGTGTTGGGGGAAAATGACTTGTCATTTGGCATCAAGAAATACTATAAGGAGAAAGAGCACATTCTCTGTGATTCCTGTTACACCTAATGGTAATTCTGTGAATCTCAGCAGTTAGAGAATCATCCAAAGAAGACAACAGGTCTGTACATATGCTGGCACTCCCACATCCAAAACAGGTCAGACATTACTAATCAACTAGGCACTCTTTCTACCAAGTGAATACTCCGTCTTGCATGTGAGCCTGTCACTCCTGACCATCTCAGTTCATCAGATGGTGACACTATTTCCTTCTCAGCTGAAGGAGGCCATGAGATTCTCAGGTTGTCGTTCTGGTTGAACTGATAACTTGATTGATGGTGTTTAAATTTGCTTTTCAATATTATAAAGCCTCTTAAAGCTCAAACTGGGAGAAGGACCTGGCAATCCACTCCCAAGGCAATCCCGAAGCACTCAGCCATTGAAAACCCTATGAGGGTCACTATGAGTCAGATACCGACTCGACGGTACTCGACGGCACCTAACAACAACAACAACAAAGCTCAAACATTTCTTTATTCTCCTTAGATGGATATTGGGAGATTGGCACGAGAGGAATGTTCTGTGACATTCTCTTGGAAGTCCCCTTCAAGTTCTGGAGAGAATTGGCTCAAAATTCCATTGCATAACTTCTGACACATCTGTTCTTCAGAGCCTCCCCCCAAAGTTTTGGGACTCCTGAGGTCTCCTATTCTCTTAGTCACATTTGTCTGCCTAAGGGTCTGTCTTAACTTTTTCTCTAGGTTTATGCTCTCCTCCTCCCAGTCCCTCCACAAGGGCTTTGTGAGTTAGTTAAGTTTGGGTAGATGGAGGTGGATTTGCATATTGGTCATCCCTGTTTTATAAGTTCATTAAATACCTTACCATTTAGGCATTCTTTTCTCATTCTATCTTCACCTCTTTCTTCTCCAATCTTTCCTTCCCTCCTTCCCTTACTCCACTCCTTTCAGCCCCTCCCCTCCCCTTCCCACCTCCCTCCATCCTTCCCTTCCCTTCCCTTCCCTTTCCCTTTCCTTTTCCTTTTCCTTTTCCCTTACCCTTTCCCTTTCCCTCCCTCCCTCCCTCCCTCCCTCCCTTCCTTCCTTCTCTTTTCAGGAACTTACTGCATCACTTCTCAGAGTGCTTTGGCTCCTTGCTTCTTTATTGTCTACTTTAAACTAAATGCAGACAAGGAACTGAACTGGAATTTCAACAGATGTATTGTGTGACACCTAGGGAAGTTGCGTGGAAAAGGAAAGAGGGTTAGGGTTAGGGTTAGGGTTTCTTTATTTGCTACCTAGAATGCTAGAGAGATGGCTAGAGTTTCAGTAGACACCTTGTTCTCCCTTAATGAAAATGGGATAGAATGTTTGATGATGTTGTCAAGCTGCCTAGACTTTTTAGCTTCCAGTTTCCTGTTTGTTTGGAAATAAAATTTCTATCTTGTTTAAGCTTCTTTGATTAAGGCTTAACTACTATAGCCGAACACAGTTTCCTGTTCTCAAAGCTTGCATCTTCATGCCTCTGTAATTTTACTCCAAACCCCTGTGATATGTGCCCCTTATTTCTGAGCTTGTTTGGGGAAAGTTCTATCCTGAGCCTTGGCAGACAGGGAGCGCTCTGCTCTGGAAAGGTTGGAGGGAGATTCTGTCATGAGATGCAGGAACACGGAGGCTGATAAGAATCTTGTGCACTGAGCTAAGTGTCTGACTCAGGCCATGAAGATTCAGATGGCTTCAGGGTGGTAGCAAGCAGGGCATTCTAACACTAATGTCACTCTTACAAAGAAAAAAAAATGAATGTGCTGCTGAGGAAGGCAGAGAACCCCTTTATTCTCATGATAGGCTGCTGGGGAAGCCACAGTTTTGTGGCTCAAATGACAGATGTCACCCAGAAGTTGAAGAGTTCATATCCACTGAAGTACACATTTAGGAATAATCAAAACAACAGATGTCAATATCAAAATACTGAGTGTGTATTCCCA
This sequence comes from Pedetes capensis, assembly GCA_007922755.1. NCBI lineage: Eukaryota > Metazoa > Chordata > Mammalia > Rodentia > Pedetidae > Pedetes > Pedetes capensis. The sequence goes on from VMDO01010427.1 coordinate 27,653, forward strand.
AACTGAAAATCAAACATTAAAAATAAGTTGAACTAAAGCATGAATTCTTTGCTTTTTCAAATGGAAAAAGGTTAGGACAATCTTCTGCGAAATTGCAAGTGTTGTGGTAGACTTACCATCACTTGGAGCCACGCAAGAGTTTGCTGTAGGCTCTTTCATCTCAGTTGGAGAAACTTTGACCAACTAATGCCTCACATGAGCTGTAATTAATTGAGCTCTGTATTCATCTTTGGATGACTGTGTCTCACATGGCTTCCTCTGGATTTGCTACGACTAGAGTAGGAATATTTTCTGTGAAGTTTGTTGCATGTTTATATGGAAAGTCATATTGCCCTTATTTTAAATTTATAAACAAGGGTAATAAATTAATGATAATAATGACATTGATCATAATGGGAAATACTTCAATCTGAATAAATGCCAACTTTCCTCTTATTTTTCAGTACCTCTCAAATGCCAGTCTACTATACTCTCCACCAAAACTGATTTCTATAATTTTTTTCCTACTTTATGATAACCAATTATATACATCTGAAAGCTTTAAAAACAAGTTGGGGGTGGTACCACATGACTATGATCCCATAGACTCGGGAGAGAAAGGCAGGAGGATCTCAAGTTCAAGGCCAGAGACAGCCTGCATAAGTTAGTAGGACTGTGACTCAAAATAAAAAATAAATGAGCTTGGGATGTAGTCTTGTGGTAAAGCACGTGCAAAAGTATTTGTGAGGCCCTGAGTTCAATCCTCAAGTATTGCAAAAAATTAAAAAATGAAAGTGAAAAACAACTTTAAAACAGTAAAAACAGGGATAAAGGAAAGAGCAGAAATTACCAAGATTCTCTTAAATACAGGTAACCCCTGTTTATACCTGGCACCAATTTTCCCCAGGATTGTGTTCCCTGATAGCATTGGCTTATGCTTTTTTTTTCCCCCCGGTACTGGGGGTTGAACCCAGGGCCTCATGCTTGCATGCTTTGCAAGTGCTGGACCACTGAGCTGCACTCCCAGCCCATTTTTTTTAGATTTTGAGACAGGGTCTCGCTAAGTTACGCAGATGCCTCTAGTCTCGAACTTGTGATCCTCCTGCCTCCGCCTCCCAAGCCACTGGGATTACAGATGTGTGCCAGGCCTTTGCTTTTGTCCAAACCTCTGTGAGGCCAGGAACTTTCTATCTCATTCATTGCTTCTCCCTACAATGCCTAGAGGGGTGTCTGACACATAAATATTTATTTTTGAATTTGCAATCTTTCATTTTATATGCTTCTTATTTTTGCCTAACAAATTTGAGACATCGAGTCGATAAAAGTAAATTTACATCTTAAAATGACATGTTTTATTTGCTATTACGTTTTGCTGTTTCTATTGCACATGTGCATGTGTGTGTTTATCTTCTTAAAACATCTCCTTGTGAGTGGGTGGAATTATTTGGTCAAAGGCCGCACCACACATTTAAAAGTTTAGCAAATATTACCAAGCTCTCCCCCAAGAAGGATAAACCAAATTTCACTCTGAGAATTTCAAGAGAGCGTTTGTTTCCTCTCAACCTCCCTTAACCTGGGTAGTGACAGTGCCTTTTCCATCCCTGGCTAAAATATTATCTCAATGCCAGTTTTACTTGTAATAATGTAATGGTTTATGTGCTTGGACTGTCTTTTCATATACTAGTAGTTTTCAATAGTCTGAACTTGTGTTCACTTCCTATTTTCCATTTCTATTTTTGAGTATTAAGTTGCCTTTTATGATTGCTTAGACTAACTACTGGTTAATCCACTTTATTGGTTTCACAAGTAATTTGTTCTTAGACTGTGAATATATTGTTTTTTTTCTGTTTTCTATTATATCCATTTCTTTTTATCTTTCTTCCTTCTTTCTGCTTCCTTATTTATTTTATAGTGTTTTGCCTTTATTTTGAAGAAATTCTCATCTTACAATTTCTACACTTTAATTTTATTAACAAATGTGTGAGAATGAATTTTTCCTGTATTAGATGTTGCTGTATTCTATAGAATTCTGGTTGAAATATTCTCATTTTATTTTCCATGTGTTTCATATTTGTGGTTTTGATGTTTCCTTTCATGGTGGAGATGTAGAGGTTTGTTTTTTTTAATTTCCATTTGATGGACAGGGGTTTGTTGGTACTGTTTGTTCATTTATATATTTTCTGTTTTGTTTCATGTGATTAAAAGTGTAACTTAGACTATTTTTGATTTTTGGAATTTTTAAAATGTAATTTGGAACATTTTAAACATGTTTTTTGAGTTCACAAATACATATTCTTAGTTGTGGGACATAAAATAGATATATATCTAGGAGGGAAACCCTATTTGTTATACTATTTCAATCCACTTCTGCCTTATTAATTTGCTTTGTACTTGACCCAACAAAAAGACTAGAGTTATATCTGAGTCACTCTACTCTCACTGTGATGTATTCTATAGTTTCTCTTTTTGTTTCTAGCAATTTTTTCTTTGTATGTTTGGATGCCTTTGGAGTAACTTCTCTGGCTGTGTTTAAGTAGACTGTCTGATTACTGTTCATGAGCTTTCAGGAATTAGAAAACTGACTAATGTTATGACAAGGTTGTCCTTGCTCACTTATGTGGAAACAGAACCAGCACATTTGGGTAACTGGTACTAGTGCAGGATCACAGAGCAAGTGAACGGGCCACCCAGCCATGTCTTTTCCTAGCACCCATGGCCTTGGCCTTCAGCTGTCATTTTCTCATATATAATTCTATGAGAAGTCTACCTGGCCTATTTTCCTTTCTTAAGAGATGTGCTTATTCTGTGTCTGAGTTTAGAGAATTCTTTACCATTTTTAAGTCCAGTAATCTTACTACTTAATTTTTTCTTCCACATTGGGTGATGTTTGCTGTTATTTGGATCTTCTGTCCCAGTAGTGGTAGTAAATGGCCCATGTGTGGAAGGCTTGCTTCTTGGAGTGGTACCATTGGGAGGTGGTGTAGCCTTGAAGAGGTGGGGCCTAGTAGGGAGTCTTCAGGTCATTAGAGTCATGCCTGGTGAGACCTCATGCCTTTCCTAGTTCTCTTTTTTCCTTCCCTAGTCATTAGTTAAGTGGCTTTCCCACGATGTGCTCCTTACCCTTCTAGAGAACTAAAAGCTGTAGATCCACTCAGTCATATACTAGGCCCTCTGAAACTGTAAGCTACAATAAATCTCTTCTCTTTATAAGCTGATTGTCTTTGAGCATTTGTTATAGTAACAAAAGTCTTACTAAACAATGTTTAACAAATTTTCCAGGACCCCTGTGCCCTTTCAGTGTGTAGACTCAGGTCAATATGTTAAATCATACCTGTTTAACGTAGAGAATATTTATGTCTTGTCTTTCCATCCATTCTTTTCTTAAAATTTTTAAATTTGTCTTTGTATGCTCTACTTCATGCATTTTGCAAACATGTTTCCTGTGCCAATAGTCGTGTTTCTTGCTTTGATTGAAAGCAAGTTTTATGTTCTGTAAAAGTATTTCTTTCTCCTCAGTTTCTTTCCTGTTGTTATAAAGTGTTGTCCAGTCAGGTCCAACTCACAGCAACCCTATGTACAACAGAACAAAACACTCCCCAACACTGTGCCATACCTGGCACTATGTCAGTGGTTCTTTGCTACTCAGAGGGTTTTCAATGGCTGATTATTTTAGAATTGTTTTGAGAGTGGATTGTCATGTCCTCCCATTTTTTCAGTCATGGGGATTTAATGCAGGGCCTCAGAGAGGGCAGAGTGGCACTCTACCAACTGAGCTAAACCCCACTGATTTTTTTTCCTGAGCTCCACTAAATCCCTATTCAGCATATCATCATGTTTTCTTACCACATTTTGGGTATTTATTTTATCCATATATTTTAAAAACTGTATTTGGGAATTCAGTATAGTTATCACTTTTTTCATGTTTAATTCAAATTCTTATATAGTACCCCCCTCTCTGTGCTCTTTATGCTATATTCTTTTCCTTTCCATTGAAGTGCACAGGGTAGATGAAGAGGCAAAAAACTTTATATAGGGAAGAGGACCATTTTTCTTTTTTTCCTTTCATTATTTTCCTTTTATTTTTTCCTTCTCCACCTTCTATAAGGCAAGAAGTCTGGCTTCCTCTTTGTCAGAAAAGTAGTGTTCCCCTTAGATGGGTGAACCCTTCTCTTAGCACATGAGATTGGAAGTAAGTGGTGGTAGTGCTTCAGCTTCCTGGGGAGAACGGCCATGCTGTTGGTGACATTGACTCTGTCTAATTCATCTCTATCTCATTGAAACTCCTGCACCAGAAGCACCCATGCTGAGGATTCCTTTGAAGGATTCCTTTGAAGGGTGAGTATCCTCCCAGTTCAGTTTCTCCCATCTGGGGCATGAGAGGCTTCTTTATGGGACTTGAGTTTTAGAGAAATCCTGCAGCTGAGAGGAATTTGATTTGCATAACTCCTCATTTCCATCTACCTCATTTCTGCTCTTGCTGCTAGGGTATTAGTACATACTTGGCCTCTACGTCTGATAGACTTCTAGGGAATTTCTCTCTCTTCCTGCTCCACCACAGAGGCCTCAGAATTTTGTTTCTAGGGTGAAGAAAGACTATTCTAGAAGGTATGGTAAGAAACTCACTCTGGCGCTTTCCCCTATTCCCAGTCCCAGTCATATTGTTCCCTAGTGGGAGACATCCCTGGGTATTCTCTAGAACTTCCTTCCTGTTTTCAATTGCACCATTCTTTCTAGACATGAATTCTGATGTGATTTCCAGAATCTTTCTTTCATTTGATCCTAATAATTTCATATCTAGATGATTTATACAGATTTTATGCCATGACACTGGGACCATTTCTATTGGTATGAATGCTAATTTCTTTGTTACTTTTACTTCTTTGTGTTAAATTTGATGCAGCCTGGAAAGGGAAGTTTTGTAACTTTCCAAGCACCATGTCACTTTGCCTCAGTCTTTCTCAGAATCTTTCCCCACCTTCCTAGCATTCAACTGTTTATCCTTTTAAGGCTTCTCTTTTCACCTTCTTTGTATTTTAATCATGTGAGTATTGGACTAATATTCCTCAAACTGTCTGTGGTGGAGGACAAGTTTTGTTTTTGTTTTTGTTTTTAATTTCTAATCCATTGTAGGCACTTTTATAAAGCCCACTAAGCATTGAATTTGTAATGAAATAAATAAATGAATAAATGATACATAAAACACAAAACTAAATTTTGTTTATTAGATTCAACAGATGTAACATTCCTTGTTATAAATGTTGTACATGCTTACTCACAATTTCTTTTTAATTGTAGATAGGCCTTAAACCAACCATAGCCAAGCCACAGTCCATGAATCCCCCTTTCAGGAGTGTCACTGGAAGCCTTCAAAGTCAAGGTCTTGCTAACCTCTGGGTCATCCACAGTGCCCACCTAGCACTATGCCCCATTAATAGCATCTACTGAAAAATAACTGTTGACTATATGAGTAACACATTAATACTCCAAGTAGCAAGTGCCTCCTGAGGTCAGAGCTCTTCAGTTTATCCTTGACCTTTACAACTTCCTTTTGCATAGGAAAGATGCAGGTGCTATAGTTTAGATTTGCAGCCAAGGCCCAGAGAAGAGGTCTACACATATGAGCCCTTTTATTCATGCTGTTTTATTTGAGCTGAGATATTTCCCTCATATGCTGTTTCATGTCTCTATTGGGAGTACAAAGTATAGTGTGAAAGACGAGGCAGGATATTAACCGGACCAGGGCCTGGGCCAGGTGTGAGCTTTCTGTCTTCTGTCCGTCACTTTATTTATCATCCTTCTCTGTGGAGCTCTTGAGGGCCCTCTGACTCCTAGTCACACAAACATGGTCTGTTAGAGAATACAGCGTTTGCTGGGATAATACAGTCCCCAAAGTAGGAAATAACAATGACGCCTATACTGTCTGGATTCTTCTCCTCCAGGATACTGCTTTACCAATTCAGAGAGGGTAGCTGAACTGAGAGTCCAACACCATCATGAAGAAATCTCTAAAATCCATAGGACAAAAGGACAGGACCTCACTTACTAGTCAAATGGAGCACAACTCTTGTACCAAGTGTCAGTGCTATGCAGAGGCCTGGACAGTGAAGCCAGGACCCGTGATCTTGACAGATAGGGGAGAAAAACATGAAGTTCAGGACCAGGTCAGGCAGCGTGGATAAAGCCCACAGCAGACTTGCACCAGAAGTAATAGGATGACACTGAAGGGTAAGAAGATAACCTTTAACAGTAAAGGACCACATCCTAGATTGTTGAAATAGACTATCATCCTGAATTTTAGGTATGTGTGCAAAATATTTATCTATTGACCTCCCTTGACTACTTAACATCCTTCCTGAGCTATCCCAGGTGGTGATCTCATTTTACTCATACTTTCCACACAGTTCTCATTATTACATTTGCAGCTTCCTTGTCTGTGAAGTTGTTGAATGCTAATTCTTCATCAGAGTTATTTGTGGGTATAAGATGCATGAAGGAGCATCTAGCAAATAGGAGAAATTCAGTTAATGGTTTTCCTCTGTTTCCCCACTCGCTAGATCCAGCTATCTGGGCAAAGGCTATCACCTCTGAAAACCACTACGCATCAAGTTGAACTCTTCTTAACACAGATGAGAAAGTGAAGCCCTGGCAGGCAGAGAGATGATTTGAGCCAGAGAATGAAGGGTGACCAAATTGTCCAGATACAGTACAGAATAGCTGATTTGTCAATAGTTCAATAACATCATTAAGATGTTTATTTCCTCTGAAACAAGAGAGGGAATTTACCTGATGACCAGCTTCAGGTACACCTTTTCAAAACCCATAACCTGGCATGTTATCTGACAAATATCTGTTGATTTTAATAAATGAGCCAAAGAAGCCATTCATGTGTGTATCAACATTGCTCTATAGGGGGACTATTATGGTTTAAGCCTAAAATGTCCCCAAGAGTCATATGTTTTAATGCTTGGTCCCTAAGTGGTGGCAATGTTTGTGGAGGCTGTGGAACCTCAGAAGGTGCAGAAGTAGACACTAGGGTGGGCCTTTGAAGATGTTTACATGGTTCCAGTCTCTCTGCTTCCCTTTACCACATGTGAAGTACTTGACCACGGACCCTGCCACCAGCTGTACTCCCAATGCCTTCCCACCACTGAGAACTGAAATCTTCTATCCATGGACTAGAATACATCCTTCTTCCCCTAAATTGTTTCTGTCAGGTCTTTTGCCACAACAGCAAGAAAAGTAACACAGAGATAATGAGTATCTTGGATCTGATGACCTTAGAAATATTTTAGATATATTTGGTGATCCTGCACTAGGGAAGAGTGTCACTGATGTGAAGTCTTTTGAAAACACAGCTAAATTGGGAGTCATCAGATTGGTTGGGTGGCTCAGACTGTGTTTTGGGTGAAGTTTTAGCTCCAGGTTTTCATAGCAGCACATGAGAGTTACTACTCTTAAATTAGTCAGTTGTTGTTGCTGTAGCAAAAAAACCAACCAAAATAAGCTAATGGAGGAAAAGGTTTATTAGGAGCTCATGGTTAAAGGATCATTCAGTAACGGCAACAAAGCATAGTGGTAGTGGCGGCAGCAGGACCTCTGGTAGGTGACCTCATGGCATCATGGGGCAGGAGGCAGACAGAGAGAGCTTACCAGAACCAGGGGCCAGGTAAAAAGCCTCCAAAGGCCTGCCACCAGTGAGCCATGCTCTTCAGATCCTCCCTTTTCAATAGGTTTTTAGTTTTAAATTCTTATGTCTTAGATGGGAACAGTCTAGTCAACTTCTGTGCCTCCAGACCATCTTTATTGTTCTCATTAATGGCGCTTATCTCTTTAACCATTATACTCTCCTTACTGAATCATCTCTGTTCATTGTAACTTTAGAAAAGCCTTCACACCATAGCTTTTTGTCTCCTTAAAACTGCACATTTTCCAGATCTTTTCCTACCATTTTCTCTCTGTTTTTCCATAAATCTTGCTGAATGCATCAAGTAGTTACCATGCATGGCCCCCTATGTCTCATTTCCCCCATGATATTTCTTCTATCAACTTTACTAGTTCATAAATTTTAAATACAGCCTCATTCACATCTTTAGGGCATGGCCAGATTGCAGGCAATTTCTGCTAGAATATGGCATGGATCACCTCTAGTCCAGTGCCAAATGCAGTCCTCATTTTCCTCTAAAACCCTATAAGTCCCATCTACATTTCAATTCTCAGTGACATTCTGGTCTTTCTTACTCTCCACAAAACTGCCCCTCAGGCCCTTGAGGGCTTCTTTTACCAGTATCTCCATACTCTTCCAAATTCCTCCCTACTAATAAGTTCCAATGACCTAAGAACACCAGGGTTAGTCTTCCCAGCAACAACCCCACTCTAGGGTGTCAATTTTCTTTATTACTCACCTGTTGCCACTGTAGCAGAAAAACCAACCAGAACAAGCTTATGGAGGAAAAGGTTTATTGGGAGCTCACAGTTGGAGAATCAGTGTATAATGGTGACAAGGTATGGTGGCAGCAGCCATATCAGAGCCTTTGGCACATGACCCCACTGTCTTAGGGCAGGAGGAAAAGAGCAAGAGCTTACTGGAACCAGAGGTCCAGGTAAAAAATCTGCAGTGGTTCTTGCTCTCCCTCCCCCCCAGTGACCTACTCCTGCAAACCAAGAATCCCACCTCCCAAAGTTCTGTAATCTTCACAAACAATGCCATCAACTGGGGAACAAATATTCAAACCTATGACTTTTGGGGGACAGTCAGATCCATACCATAACAGCTCTCTGGGCCATTGGTTTTCAACTGGGGCCAGTTTTGAATATTTGGTGAGGTCTGGAGATAGTTTTGATTACCCCTAAATTGTCTCCAGACTGGAAGTGGGAGCTTGGGTATGGGAATCATACTGGAATCTAGTAGGCAGAATCTAGGAGCTCCTTCTTGTTGTTAGGTGCTGTCCAGTCAGGTCTGACTCATAGTAACCCTATGTACAGCAGAACAAAACACTCCCTGATTCTATGCCAGGCACACAGTGTTATTTGTGTTTAAGCTCATTGTTGCAGACATTGTGTCAATCCATCTAGTTGAGGGTTTTCTTTCTTTTCATTGAGCTCCCACTCTCCCAAACATGTCCTCCTTCAGCGATTGTTCCCTCCTGACTATGTGTCCAAAATACGTAAGATGAAGTCTAGCCATCCTTGCTTCCAAGGAGCTCTCTGGTTGTACTTCTTCTAGGACAGATCTGATGGTTCTTTTGGCAGTCCATGGTATATTCGGTATTCATCTCCAGCACCATAATTCAAAAGCATCAATTCCTGTCCTGTCTCCTTTATTCAGTGTCCAGCTTTCACAAGCATATGATGCGACTAAAAATACCCTAGCATGAGTCAGGTGCACCTTCATCTTCAATGTGACTTACTTACTTTTCAACACTTTAAGGAGGTCTTTTGCCACAGCTTTTCCCAGTGCATCTTTTAATTTCTTGACTGCTGCTTCCACAAGTTTTGATTGTAGAACCAAGTAAAGCAAAATCTTGGACAACCTCAATCCTTTTTTTCCATTCACCATGAAGTTGCATGATGACCCAGTTGTAAGGATTTTTGTTTTGTTGATGTTGAGTCGAAATCCATACTGAAGGCTGTGTTCTTTGATCTTCATCAGGAAATCTTTCAAATCCTCTTCAGTTTCAGCAAGCAGAGTTGTGTCATCTGCATAATGCAGGTCGTTAATGAGTTTTCCTCCAGTCACGATGCAGCATTCTTCTTTAAAAAGTTCAGCTTCTCAGATTATTTGCTCAGCATAGAAATTGAAGTGGTGTGGTGAAAGGATACAGCCCTGATGCATACCTTTCTTGACTTTAACCCAAACAGTGTTTCCTTGTTCTGTTCAAACAACTGCCTCCTAGTCCATGTACAGATTCCTCGTGAGTACAATTAGGTGCTCTGGTATTCCCATTCTTCGTGATGTTATCCATAATTTATTCTGATCCAGGCAGCCAAATGCCTTTACATAGTCAATAAAACATAGACAGACACCTTTCTGGTATTCTTTCCTTTTGGCCAATATCCATCTGACATCAGCAATGATGTCTCTGGTTCCATGCCCTCTTCTGAATCCAACTTGATTTTCTGGCGGTTCCCTGTTTATATACTGCTGCAGTCACTTTTGAATAATCTTTAATAAACTTTTGCTTGTGTGTGATATTAATGATATCGTTCAATAGTTTCCACATTTGATTGGATCCCCTTTCTCTTCCAGTCAGTTGGCCAGGTAACTGTTTTCCATATCTCTTGGCATGAATGTGGAAGCACCTCCAGTGCTGCATCTGTTTGTTGAATTATCTCTATTGGTATTCCATCAATTCCTGGAGACTTGTGTTTTGCCAGTTCCTTCTAAGCAGCTTCCACTCGTTCCTTCAATACCATTGCTTCCTAATAATAAGCCACTCTTGAAATGGTTGGTCAAATATTTTATAATATATCGGACTGTCCCCACAACAAATCATTATCTGGCCCAAAATACCAGTAGTGCAAATTTGAGAAGTCCTGTTCTATATATACTTCCTTATTTAGAGTGTAATTCCAGAGTTGTTCTTACTAAAAGTTTTTCTCTGAATGAGAATTTGACAGTTATCAGCCCAAAGTCCCTTTGTGGACTTAGTTTCCTACACAACCCTCTGCATTCCAGACAGAACTCTTTCACTACAGTTGTGTATTTGTGGGCTCTGGACCAAGATCTCCTACCCCATGTGCAAAGCAGGCTCAGGACAAGGTATTTATATTGTATGACCTAATGCTGCTAACTGTTTAGATATTGCACAGCCTCAGCCATTGCTACAATGCAGAGCACTTGAGACTTCAATAAGAAGGGCACTGACCTTACTGGTCCCTATGACAGGGCATGTGACAATAAGGCAGAGGGCCATAGGCACATTACCTGAAGACTATGAAAGATTACCAACAAACAGAGCTCTACCCTTCTTCCTACCTTTCTTATTGCTCTGTGCCGCGCAACTGCCACACAGTGATTCTATTGCATCCCAACTTGAGGCCACTGAGGTTTTGCTCTCATCAAATTGTGGAGAGTTGCTGGTCCAGCAGGCCACTTGGACACAGGCCCTTGGAGGTACAAGGTAACTTTCATTAAGCTGACTTGCTGCTCTCCACAGCCATCCCTGAGATGCATCAGTTTCGCTCTCAATCAATTGCTGCACAGTGCAGCTAGCAAAAAGGCAACTTAAACATTCCCTTGTAGCTGCTCTGAGCATTGGCAGAGATGTCACCAAAATGAATTTCAGAAAGTTTGCCATGTTTATTGCATAGAACTTGGTGATACATTGAGATCCCCAGGAGGGAGATAGTCTCAATTTCTCCCATGGTATCTTTTAGCAGATAATGATTGGGCTCTTGTTATGTGGCAAAAATTGACAGATACAGCCCCAAGGGGGAAGGAAACATAGCCTTATGCAGAATGCAGCAGAGCAGAACTCAGCTTAGGCGGCAGCAGGAAGAGGCTGTAGGAGAGATGCCTGCAAAGAGCTTCCTGGAGACTTGAGATGATGGGGGTAGGGAAAGCCTCACATGGTCATAAAGCACAAGAACCACTCACTTGAGAGGCCAGTTTGTGATTGCCAGTGAGCTGTGAAAAGCCCTCCTTTCTGTGTTCTTCTCTTTAGGTTCCTATGTATTTGTTCCTCTTTCCCTCTTCCTTCCACTTTCCCTTTGGCTTCACTATCTCTTCTTTCTTCCTATTAATCACTGCTTCTTACCATTATCAGAGCTGTCTATCCAAGCCTCAGGCAAATTCCTTTCTCATTCTCAGCTGTGAAACTTCTGTGGACCAAAATCCTAGATAGACTTAGAGACAGAACCTGTAAAATAACAAGTTCAGTCCAGTGAAATAATTTATTAGCTCAAAGAAACAATGGTTCCATCAGGGGCTTTATAATCAAATACAGGAGAAATGCATGCACATTGATATTATCAATAATTATAATACTAAGGGCTAATCATGGACCAGGCCCTAAGGGGGACATCTTATAGATGTGTTTATTTGTTACATTATTCTTCAAGATGGGACTGATATGTCCATTTTCACAATGAGTTAACTGAGGCTAATAGAGTAAGGGTAGGAAAGAACTACATAGATATTGAGCCTTAACAATTTGGAGTGCAGTATTTGATTAGTAATAGAGACTGTTTTTAAATTTGACGTTTACTTGAAGATTTGAAGGTAACTGTCACATAGAAAGAGAAAATTTGGTAATAAGATTTACTTAAAATTCCCTAAACCACATATTTTGCATGCTAAAGCATGGCATCACTCCCTAAAAAACTCCATTATAGTTGCTCAGAACTATATTGTAGTCAATGAGGAGAAGGGAGGCAGATATAAGAAAGGAACATAAAACAAAGATCTGAAGATTGCAGCTGTAGTGGTTGGATGAATTTCTCCCTGTGATATTTTCCAATATAACCAAGTGATCTTGGGTTCTTTAGCCAATATTGCAGAAGTATTGCATAATGTCTACCATTTCTCCCTATGTTTATCAATTACCCTTATTAATAAACTGTGAGATTTGGGGAATGTTACTTAACTTTCCGTGACTTGTTTCCCCATTTAAAAGACACGTAGATTAAAATGAGAACTACCTCAATAGACAACAGGTATTATTATTGAAGCTGTGTACATAAAGCTTGCCCAAGCTAAGAGAAATGTACCCTCTCTCTCCTTTATTTATATGCAGTGAATTATTTCATTTCTTTCAGAAGGATCAAGTATTGAAATTCTAAGTTATTTTAGCTATAGATTTGGTACTGTGCCCTCCATGTAAATTCACATCCATTCCTCATGTTTTACCAAAGTAATTATTCCTGTAATTGTTCTCAGTGCTCCACTTCTCATAAATGCCTTTCTGTGCTCACCTGTTGAGCCTCTTCTCTTCTGTCTCTCCCCTCCCAATGACAGGCTTGTTGTAGTTTTCAAAATGCTGAGGTAAAAAATATTTTTCATTTGTTTTGTTATTGTAAAATCCTTTTTTTTTTCCCTAAAGAAAATCTTACTCCAAGTTGTAATACATAAAATACACAGATACCCATCTGCACTCTTAGCAATTGGGGAGGTGTGCCTGATCTCACCCTCTATCCGCTTTTCTTGTACATTCCAGGATAATCTTGGGGTATTTCTAAAGAAATCTTAGGATTTCTTTGAGTGTATATTAAAAGCCACCAGTCTATACAAATGAGATAGCAATGTTAGTTCTTCTGTTTCCAGGGGTCATATGGAAACAGACTTAGCTTAGGTAGAGGCAGAGCAGCAGGGGCATGCTTCTGGGTGGTTCTCCCAGGACCCATAAGAAACGCAAAAGATAAAGTTCCTTGGCCTAGATTTGGCTGTACAGAACTCTAAACATCTTTGTAGAACCAGAGCATGCAATGAAGTCATCTATATGTCTCCAAATATTTTGATGCTATGCTATTTTTTCATCTCTGCAGTGGTCCAAGCCATACATACAATCTGACTTACCAAGCAGAGGACACACTTTCTGTTACCAAGCTATGGTGCTCATGGTTTCCAGCTCCTGGAATAATGTCCATCATTTCATTTCTACCTGGCTGTCCGAGTCACCCATCCTTCAAGTCCTTCTCTATGGGTTCCTCACCAATTCTTGGGGCCAGAATTCTTCTCTTTTGTGTTTGTTAATTTTTGACTCCCCCACATTCTATCTTCTTCACATTTCCAGATTGCCTAGGGCATTACTATGCACAGAGTAGCAGATATATTAGTTACTTTTCTTATTTCTGTGCAAATATCTGATAGAAACAACTTAAGGGAGGAAGGATTTATTTTGGCTCATGGTTTCAGAAGGTTCAGTCCCTGGTCACTTGGCCCCATGTGCTTGGGAAGAACAATATGGCAATGGGGCCATGTGAAGGAGGCTGTTTTTCACTTCTTGGTGGACTGGAAGCAGAGTGTGATAGCAGAAGGGGCTAGGGATACAATAGCTATAAAGACCTGTCCCTAGGGACCTATATATTTCAGTTAAGTCCTACCTCCTAAAGTTTTCAGAACCTCCCCAAGTAGTGCCACCAGATAGAAACTAAATGTCCAAAACATGAACCTATGGGAGACCTTTCATATTCAAACCATAATAGCAGGAGAAATGCTCACTGAATCTAACTGAATGTGTATTAGTTACTTTTGTGTAACTATAACCAAACAGCTGAAAGAAACAACTTTAGGGAAGAAGAATTTGTTTTGTCTCAGCCCATGGTTTCAGAGGATTCAGTCCATCATGGTGGGGGTGGAGCAGCTCAGTTTACATCATGGCAGGCCAACAAGCGGAGAGAAAGGAATGCCAGTGCTCCACTGGCATTCTCCTTTTTCATCTTTTATTTGGTCCAAGCCCCAAGCCCATGAGACGGTGCCACCCACATTCAGGGTGAGCCTTTTGCCCCCAGCTAATTCTTTCTGGAAATGCCCTCCCAGAGACATCAAGAGGTGTGCCTTGATCTCCTAAGTGATTCTAAATCCAGTAAAGTTGACAATGAGAATTAACCATCACAGAATGGATGTGGTGTTGATCAAGTTGTGGGTCTTAGTTGCTTGCGTGTTCCACTTGGCATTGTTTCATTAGGCAGGAACACTCCCTGCTAAGTCAAACCAGGGAAGGATCATTTTCAAAGGAAAACCAAATCTTTTCATTTCAATTTCTTTCCTTTTGAGTGTCAAATGGAAACTGGGCAAGATATAATCATTGCATCTACTTGTACAACAGCCCTGCTTTTTGTCTTGATTCTGAGCTTTGGCTACAGTCTACATATTATCTTCATTGTGTGAGACAATTTTCATATTGCTTTTCAGTGATTATAATGAATTACCAACTATTTTTTTTCCTGAAGGTCAAGTTTTATGTGGCTTGGGTATCTTTTATCTATTTATGATCCAACAGATTTTTTAAAGCCTAGTCTTTCCTGTGGGGCTGGGATTTAGCTCAGTGGGTAGAGTGCTGCGCTGAAGTCTCTGAGGCCCCGAGTTCAATTCCCAGCACCGTAAACATGGGAGAAGGGCCTGGCAATCCACTCCCAAGGCAATCCCAAAACACTCAGCCATTGAAAACCCTATGAGGGTCGCTATGAGTCGGATACCAACTCAATGGCACCTAACAACAACAACAACAACAACAACAACAAGTCTTTCCTGAGCAAATACTTTATTTTGATCATTTCATCACCTCTTGCCTGAATGTTTAAAGAAGTGTTGTTTTATTCAAGGGGAGTGCCCATAGAGACGATTTTAGTTGGACAAATTATATCTATAAATACTTATTGAGAACTATACTATATCCTATACTGATAAGACTAATGAGAAAATAAATACCATGTTAGAATGAACAAGACTGAACCCCTATCCTCAAGTAGCTAATCAAGTACAAGGCAAGAAGTGCTGGCACATGACTAACTAGAAACATTCTTTTGTTGTTTATACCAAGTTTTATTTTAAGAATTTGTGGCATCTTACAAAGAAACATACAAAGAAGACTTAGACATGAGTAAGAAAGATTAGGCAAAGGGAAAACAAATACAACTAAAGCGAAAATTGCAGCTAGTTCACAAAATATACCCCCTGGAAATTTCTGGAAAGCAAGGGCTATGTCTGCTGCATGCAGAAGGATATTCCCAGTGAATGCACAGTACCTGGCACAAAATACACTCAATAAACAAAGGATGAAATGACAACTTCTTCCATGTCAACACTAAAGCTATATTTGGGAATCTAAAGTTTGAAGGTACTTTCTCTGGACCAGACTACATAGAAACATTGGAAGCTGGAGACTGTTTTGATTTCTTTCAATCTAGGCTGAGTGTATTTTGTTTGAAGAAAGTAGATTAGGAAATATGTACATCCATCCTACTGTATCAGTTTAATGGGTATTATTTTTCTAAAGTCTCCCCCAACTCCCACCTCTCTGACAGTGTCTCACTATATATAGCCCAGGTTGACATTGAACTTGTGATCCTCTTGCTTTAGCCCCTTGAGTTACAGGATTACAGGTGTGTGCCACCATGCCTGGCCAAAGAATTTCTTTTGAATTGCATCATTATTACATTTAATTTTAATAGGTAGGGTTTTTCTACACATTAGTTATGGTTTTCTTCTTCCTGAGTTAAGACACATAGAGAGCAGGAACCAGATTTTTCTGCTTCTTGAGTTTATGGATCAATATGTTGATCATTATTGTTGTTGTTAGGTGCCGTGTCCAACTCATAGTGACTCTCATAGGGTTTTCAATGGCTGATTGTTTTGGGATTGCCTTGGGAGTGGATTGCCACATCCTTCTCCCACTTTTGCAGTGCTGGGGATTGAACTTGGGACCTCAGAGACTGCAGAGTGGCACTCTACCAATTAAACTAAATCCCAGCCCAGCATGTTGATCATAATGGGCACTTAATGACTTCAATTTTTTTAACTTATTGATTTATATATCAACACATGCTAATTCAGTTTGAATTGGGATTATATTTGCAAACAATCATGGTGTGGAGAAAAGCCTTGTTTACACATCAACAGTTATTGTTGTCATTAGGTGCTGTGGAGTTGGGTCCCACTTATAGCGACTCTATGTACAACAGAAGGAAATACTCCCCAATGTTATGCCATGCCTGGCACTATTACCAGTGCTACACTGCTATTCATAGGGATTTTGATGGCTGATTTTTTTGGGATTGGGCTGCTGGGTCCTTCTCCCACTACAGCACTTGGTATTCCCAGGCAGTCTCCCATCCAAGGACTACCAGGCCTGACCATGCTTAACTTCTAATGTTAGACAAGATCTGATGCCAGGGTGGTACCGCTACAGGTGACACATCAGCAGTCAGTAGCATTCAAAAGACTAGTGTGAAGGAAAGATCTATTAATGCACACATGTATGTCTTATCATTTTACCAAGCAGAATTTATTCCTTGGTTACCTGATTATAGACTTTGTGATACCAAGTTTGTTGTAAGGTTAGAAGAGATAGCGACAGAAGAGTTGGGAGAAAAGGGAGTGTGATGTACAAGGCAAGAACCAAATGGTATGAGATGTTGGCCACAATTTTTGATGGAGAGTAGAGAGAGAAAGTGAGGCTGGGGTTTAGCTCAGTTGGTAGAATGCTGTCCCACACTCTTGGAGGACCCGAATTTGATCCCTAGCACTGCAAAAAAGGGAGAAGGATGTGGGAATCCACTCCTGAAGCAATCCTGAAACAGCCATTGAAAACCCTGTGAGGGCTGCTATGAGTTGGACCTGACTTGATGACACCTAACAACAACAACAACAACACAGAGAGAAAGTAGCTTTTGAAAAAGCCATGACTGGAAAAGAATAGAAGCAGCAGGAGAATTTTAAAAAGAAATGGCTTGGATTACAAATTGAGTTTTTAAAAAAGTGTTCTTTAAGAGAAACAAAATTAAATGTATATTTTTAAAACTATTGTTAATTTTGGCTCCTATAGCATGTTTGTTTGAATGAGAAACAACCTAGAACCAAATTGCATGTGTCCAAGGAATTATTCAAACAAGTGATATATTTTTACTTCAAAACATATACTCTTGGTTTATGTCAGTCATAATTTCTCACTTGGTAAATTAGGAAAGCATATATTCAGGGAGAGTAGGACAGAGCAAAATTGTTCATACATTATTTTAAAAGTAGAAAGTAATTTAAAAGCCTAAAACATAGTAAGTTTTGTGGGTCAATTCAAAGAGCAATGATATTGTACTTTTACCCAACAAATTCGCAAATATTTTGGGTAGTACTGACATGTATGAAGTGAATGTAAAAGTTTTAATGCCTAAACCCCCAAATTGAAAACCTATTTATTACTAGTGGGATTATAAATTGAATTAGAATTTCTGGAAAATGATCTGTTTTAATAATCTGAAGCTATTTGTTTCCTTTGGTGGAATAATTATTAAGCAGTGATCTCAGATGGAGACAGAACATGAAATATTATACAGCAATTAAAATCAAATTTTAATGAACACTTAAGGAAAGTAAATATGTGTATATACATGTGCATGTATACATGAAAATACACATAGGATTTATTTTTTAAATATGCATATTGACACAGACAAAAGGCTGGAAAGACTTGCTCCAAATGTCAGGTTTTACTGGACTATTAGAATTGTGGGTGAAGGTAGGCCTGGTGGCACATTCCTGTAATCCCAGTGACTTGGGAGACAGAGACAAGAAGATTGCAAGTTCAAGGCCAGACAGCCTGCATAACTTAGCAAAACTGCCTCAAAATAGAAAGTATAAAAGCTGCTGAGGGTGATAGAGCACTTGCAAAGCATGCATGAGACCCTGAGTTCAAGCCCTCAGTATTGCCAAAACACACACACACACACACACACACACACACGAGAGAGAGAGAGAGAGAGAGAGAGAGAGAGAGAGAGAGAGAGAGGAAGAGATTGAGAGAGATTTTTTCCCCTGGTTTTAAAAATAAAATTGGTATGGGTAGGTATGGCTTTAATAATGTGATAAAAATAAACATTTGGGGGAAATAAAAAAAAATGGTTCATAACCTAAGCCAGTCTCATTCACTTTGGCTTACAAAGAATTCTGTTAAAGTTTCTACCAAAAACGATGTGCAGACCTATCAACTAGATTTGTCACTGTCTCTTCAAAGGAGGAAATTCTGTTTTGAATTCATCCTTAGCCCAAAGCAGCTAATTTGATTTTATCAGTCATCAGCAAAGCCCTTACATTAAATAATTTATGCATTTTTTAGCTCCATCCCTAGAGGGCATGATTCAGGACTTAATGGAAACCACCACACTATTAGGCCACTAGAGCTCAGATACCATGTCGGCTTTGAGACGCCTCAAGACCAAAGTGCTGAGCGTCACCTGGAGCTTGTTCCTTTGATCTGGCAGCCCTAGAGAGAAAGTCTGAGGTGGAAACAAGATGAGGAAACCACGATGCACACTGAATAGTAGAGCTGGCACAGGAGAGGTCCCTAGACCCCAGTGGCAAACACAGATGCAAAGATGATTTGAGAATGAATTTCCATGGACAGGATGCTTTCATTAAAAACCCAACTAATTATCAGTGCCAAAGTACCTCTCCTGACTATAAGACAGTCCTAGACCAACTTCCTTCTCCTGGGCATCTGCTGAGAGGGGTCCTTTAGTATCTGTTTCTCATTAACCACCTGACTCATCTCCAGCCTCATCTAAAATCCTACCTGTGCTCCTCCTGCATCTCTCCACTTCTCTTTTGTTGCTGGTATTAGAGCTGTATTTCATTTATTTGTCATTGAAAGCCTTTCCATCCCTGCCTTTTTTTTTTTTTTTTTTTTTTTTTTTTTTCTCTCTCCAGAACGTTCAGATAGGTAGGTTTTGAGGCTGCCTTGGGTATGGCTTGTCACATGCTTTGAAAACCAATCTGATGGCAAGGAGGTCACTATGAATGGTGTGCCCAGCTCTGTTTCAGGAGCCAGTGAGATTCTGAGACAGGTAGCGCAGGCATCAGCTGTTTTGTTTTTAGAAATGTCATCTGAGTTTGAGGTCTGCTGGCAAGAGTAATAACAGTAAACAAGCATCAGGGATGCTTTTCGAAGTTCAAGGCCTACCCACAGGGATTCTGGCAACACACTATAGTAAGAGATTTGGGAGATTCTGGGATAAGTTACAGATGCTAGACTAAAATACCTTTCCACAGAGATGGTAGGAAGGAAATTTTCCGTTAGGTTTCCTAAAAGAGGCATCTCTCAGGTCATTGGCAATCTGCTTTGTGCTATTTTGCTAGGAAGCCTTAAGAGTGAAGAGAGTGAAAGCCAGCATCCCACACAGCTGCTAAGGAGAGGCAGAGAAACAGACCACAGCCCCATTAGCAGCTTATCTCTGATGCTCTGCACCAGAAGCTGTTGGTGCACAGGATAATCCAAATAAAAATCATACCCAGCATATAGAAATAAAATGGTATGAGCTGGGCGCGGTGGCGCATGCCTGTAATCCCAGCGGCTTGGGAGGTGGAGGCAGGAGGATCCCAAGTTCGAGACCAGAGGCAGTCTGCGTAATTTAGTGAGACCCTGTCTCAAGAAGTAAAAAAAAAAAGGGGGGGAGGGGGGGTGGCGCAGCTCAGTGGTCCAGCACTTGCAGAGCATGCAGGCATGAGGCCCTGGGTTCAAGCCCCAGTACAGTTAAAAAGAAAAAGAAAATGGTATGGATCCTTTCTGGAGACAAATTCTCACATTTCAGACATCTTACAAATATTCCTCAAACTAGCAGTTCACCGCCCTTCCCGTTGGCTTGGCCACTGATGATGGGACATGTCCCATCTTCTCTCTTCATATTTTTTCTGGTTGTATGAGCTCAGTGACATTGCTGTACTCAACTCTGCTCACTGCAGCTTCATCTGGGGAGACCAGCCCAGGCCCATGGTGCCAGCTCATAGCATGTCTGCTTTGCTCCATCATTCTTTAGGGTGGGAGCCATATAATAGGTGTGATCACTGTGGTGATAGTGGTGTTCTTTTCTTCCTCCCCCTCCTCTTCCTCTTCCTCCTCGTCCTACTCTTTCTCCTTCTCCTACTCTTTCTCCTCTTCCTCTTCCTCCTCTTTCTCTACCTTCCCCATTCTCTTCTCCCTCTTCCTCTTCCTAATTTTTTTCTCTTTCCCTCTTCCCTCTTCTCCTGTTCCTTCTCTCCTGCTAGCTCTGCCATGGATCTGTGCCACATAAGTGTAGTCCTTAGGTTCCCCAGTGCACTGAGCCCCTTGATAGTGTCCCTGGAATACCCTGGTCATCACAGTCTTTGCTCTGAGCAAGTAGCATTCCCTTACCATATTCCTTCTCAGAACCTTCTCTAGCTCTGCTCTCCCTCTGGACTGATGGAGGCTTGTTCAAAATGTCCTGTAGTGGGGCCCGGGGATCTGACTTTTAACATGATCCGTAGATGATTCTGATGTGAGCAGTCCCTTTCATTCCACTCTATGAAATTCTGGCATGGTGGCTAGGAAAATGACTGTTAAAGAACAGGGAAGTCATTTTCTACTATTGTGTTTTGTTTCAAGAACATTTCTCATACACATGGTTTGGTACCTTTGTCTTATTCATCCTTCAAGGACATTTTTCTGCAATCACCACTTTTCAGCCCCTCAGAATAACTCATTTCCTTTCCTCCACCTGCACGTGGGCATTTCTGAGCACAAACTGTACCCTGCACTTCCTCTGCAATACTCTGTGTAGTACCTGATGTTTTTTGTGTTAACCATGCTCTTCTACTGTCTAGCCATGTGGCATGGGCAAGTCACTTAACATCTTTCAGTCACATTGCCTGTAAAATGGGGATTTGCAATAGAGTTTACCTCCTACTGTTGTGGAGCAATATAAAAGTTAGTATATTCTCAGACTGGTTGAATGAATGAAAATTTAACACAATAAAGAAGCCAATATGTTCATAAATTATTTTCAGTATTCTTGTTGCTCAATTCAATAGGCACCTATTCAACTTTTACTATGCATATAATTGCTTTTGAATCACCCATTAGGGAATTTTTTTTCCTCCCAGACAGAAGTATTTTAACCTGCATTAACATTTCCTTTCTGCCTTAATTTCTCCCTTTAGATCACTGGAGTTTGTTTCCATTTTCTGTGACAGCTTATCCTTCAAACTATTTTTCTTATATTTTTGCTTTTTTTTCCCTCCCAACAATCACATCCCAGTTTTTGGCAGAGTAATCTTTAATAAGCAAGTGACAGACTTGTGCAGGCTACATGCCATTCTTTCAATGATGAGCATTTTGCACAGGTAAACTGAACACATATCTGGGACACAAATGAATAGTTCCAGGTAAATTCTAGTTGATTTTTCTCTCCCCCAGCTTCACATATATTGTCTGGCACTTTCTTTTTTGTTGTCTTGTGGTTACATAATTTTCCTCCCATTTTTTTCTTTTTCTTTTTCTTTTTACCTTTGCCTTTTCTATTGATTTAAATTAAGCTTGGTGGGTATTTCTTTAAAAAGAAAACACACCCTTGCTGGGTTGGGAGGTTTATCCAAGGCCTCTCTGCTCTAGTAAAATCCTATGTACGTAGGTCCTGCAAACCAACATTATTTTTGCTATAAAAACACCATGTGCATGTTCTAAGATGTGAACCGCCTGTGTAAGATCCCTTCACACATGTGAAAACAGCTGGCATTTCAGCACTTCCAGAGAGTGAAAGCAAAAAAGATTCTGGTTCAGAAAGGTCAGCCTGTCCAATCCAGGCTGGCACAAGGCTTACCTTGACCTTCATTTCAAACATGAGCTACATGTTGGTGAGTGCTCCAATTTCCCAAAGTCCATGCCCAAAGATGTGCCTCAACTTTGTGTTCCCCCAGTTGTGTAGAGATGTCATCATAAACTTAGTGGCTTGAAACCACACACATTTGCTATCTCACAGTTTCTGTGGGTCAAGAGTTCAGGCTTGGCTTAGCTTGATCCTCTGCTTAGATTCTCCTAAGATATCACTCAGGGTTCTACCTGGTGGTTGGAGGGGAGGCTGTGATCTCATCTGAGGCTTAACCATGTAAATATCCAATACTAAGATCATTTTGATGGTTGGCAAAATTCAGTTCCTTGCAGTTGTAAGAGTGGGGGCTTCTTGCTGGCTGTCAGCCATGGATATCATCAGCTCGTACAGACTGACCCACAGTTCCTTGCCGTGTGTGGTTCCCCAACATAGCCTCTTGACTCCTCATAGCCAGCAGTAAAGGGAGAGAGGAAGAACAGAGAGAAAACGAGGAAGAGAAAGCAAGCAAGTGCTATGACTTAATGTAATGTAATCACATAGTCATGTAGACTGAGTGACATACTTTCTCTCACCTTTGCCATTGATTGAAGTCACAAGGGCTGCTCCCAGTCAAGGATGGGGAACCACACAGGCCATGAACATCAGAAGGCACAGACCATAAGGGCACCACCATAAGAATGTATTTGTCACAAAAATACATGTTTCTTCTTGGATTAGCTTCCTGATATCACTGATTAGAAAATAAAAAGATGGAAAGTTCACCCTGTATTTGAACTTTCCTATATATGATTCTCTAATTTATTTTTAAATAGAGTTTCATTGTACAACCCGGGTAGCCTAGAACTTGTCATGTAGCCCAGGCTAGCCTTGAACTGGAGATCCTCCTGCTTCTACCTTGCCCTCATGAGTACTGGTATGTGCCACTGTGCCTGGCTGACCCAAAGATTTTGATGAAACATTAAGTCTTATTGACTTCCTCTCATTACTAACATGTGGCACAAAAATCTTCTCAAATTCTTCACTTATCATTGGCCTAATTGAACAAAATGTAGACCTTGATGTTTATGTTTTCAGATACATAATCAAGATATTAATTCCATTTCAAATGCTCAAGATCTTTTTAGAATAAATTGAGTTTCAGGCTAGACTTCCTCCCTAAGGAAGGGACTTGGTAAGTAATCCTGGGTTTTCAGTTGAGTTACCAAGAGGACACCAGTGAGATCACCAGGTCACATATTGTCATAGGACTTTTGCTTGCTTTTCATTTTTACCTTCATTATTTAAAAAATTTCTGTATTCAAGTCCTCTCTTTTCTTGCTTGTCTTTCTACCATTTACAGTGAAGTATTGAAAACTCCAACTTTTATTGTAGAAAGGACACTTTCCCCTTTAGTTCTTCCAGTTTTTGCTTCGTGTATTTCAATGTCTCTTACTAAGTTGTAAATGTTAATACTTTTTTCATTTTTTTGTTGTGTTGAACCCTGTTAATATATACTGTCTTTGTCTCATAAGCTTTTTAAGTTTAGTCTATTTTGTATGGTATTAGTATGAGTGACTTGATAACTTAATTTTTTCAATAATTTTTTTCCGTGTAGTCAGCCAATAAGCAACATTGGGTGTATATTAGGAATAAATTACTCTGCTGAATGTGTTCGAGCTGTACCCCAAAAGTAGAATGGATGCTTATTACCTTTACAAAGCTTGCCTGAATTTGATGAAATACAATGCAGTGGCACCTGGGGATCCATAAAGCATAGTAGGCTCTAGAGTCAGAGCACATAGGTTAAAAATGTGGTTCACTGCTTACCTATTGCATAATTATTATAGAACCTTAGGCACATTACCTAAGCTCACAAAGTCTCAGTTGCTCTTTAAAATGGGAACACTAGTGATATCTCCATCCTGGTTTGCTATAAAGATTACATGAGATGATCTATGGTAAGTGCTTATCAGAATAGACATGTGAACAAGCTGCAAGGAGCCTCATTCGTGCATGGTACCATGTGAGTGGCAGCCCCTAGGTGTGTATAGCAGGACAGCCATGAGTAGTTGCTTAACACATCTTCTTGCTTCTGATGTTAAAAATTCCAGGTATAATAGCAAATACTTAATAGGGCAATGTATGATTAATTTCCATCTGAATTGTGTGCAGTCATTGTCACTACTTACCTCCTGCCTTGGTCACTTGAATTCATAAGCTCCTTTCTGCATTATGGCCTTTGTGCCGCTGACTGTGTTGCACCCACTTATCCTACTTAGGTTCTCCGCAGGTTTTTCCTCATCCTTCAGTATGCTCAAAGGGCCCTTCCTCAGCAAACCTTCCCTGCCTGTTCCACCCAAAGTCCTTTCCCTTCCCTATAGTCACTTGTTAGCATAACACATCACTCCAGTTTATATCCTTCATTGCATTTCTTTCTTGTTTTGTGTGTGTTTCTAGCCTTTATTGTCTGCTTCTGATTAGAATACAGTCCACAGGAAAGAATGGAGTTTATATGTCTCAAACATGCAGTATTTTCATCTCTTAGCATAGTGATGGGAACATAATAAGCATTCCAGAAAGACACAAGTGGGTCAGATCCATTTGAGTTGGGTCTTCAGATACAGAATTCTGTAGAAAGTTTTTTTTTTTTCTTTTTTCTTTTTTCCTGAACAAATGAAAGAACAGAGGAAGAGAGAGCGGGGGAGCAATGGGGAAAGAAAGAAAGAGAGAGAAGGAGAGGGAGGGAGGGAGAAAAATTCCTTAGTAACAGACCATAGGAGGTAATTAGGGAACAGATAGGGCCATTTTCTCTAATATTAGACCCTGAGCCAGAAGAAGCTTTGCAGGTTTAACCTACACTATCCAAAGTTTATTGTCTAAAAAGTATAACTGCTTTCAAACTGGGCGCAGTGGCAGATGTCTGTAATCCCAGCGGCACGGGATGCGGAGGCAGGAGGATCGCAAGTTCGAGACCAGAGGCAGTTTGCATAACTTAGTGAGACCCTGTCTCAAAAAGTAAAAAAATGGGCTGGGGTGCAGCTCAGTGGTCCAGCACTTGCAAAGCATGCAAGCACAAGGCGCTGGGTTCAACCCCCAGTACCACACACACACAAAAAAGTATAACTGCTTTCCAGATTAAAAAAATAACGATGCTTGGCTTATAGAGCATTTATGATAAATCAGTAAAGTAACTGAAAGTCTCTTGTAAACTATGTAAATCACCTTAACAATATAAATATTGTGATTATTGCCATACTTAGACATCAGAAGGAATAAAATTTATCCATTTTTCTTTAAAGACTTCTATGTAAAGAAAGGAATATTTTAAGCTATGTAAGGATATACCAGTTCAATGCATCCTCTTTGAAAAAGATTAAAACATTCTTGAGAAAGTTAGAATTCTCTTGATGACCATCTCCAATCCTGGCCCTGATGTAGAGGTAAACACTGTGGTCAGTGAGTTGTGTGTTTTACCTTTAAAAAACTTTCTGCATTTATTTACAGATTACCATAAATTTACTTAAGAAATATTTCTAAAACTTGCATAAGAAAGTAAACTTGATCAGTCCCTGTATGTTTTCTTTGCTTTCCATTACCAAAATATGAATTAGTTAATTAATTAGTCCTTTAGAGTCATCTTAGGTTTCTTTATGTTAATATGGCACACTTTGACCATTAATAAAGTACTGATTTAAGAGTCCCTGTGAACTTCTGAAGACCTATCCTAAGGAAATAATCAGGAAAGC
Source organism: Pedetes capensis (assembly GCA_007922755.1). Taxonomy (NCBI): domain Eukaryota; kingdom Metazoa; phylum Chordata; class Mammalia; order Rodentia; family Pedetidae; genus Pedetes; species Pedetes capensis. Next base: position 53,629 of record VMDO01010427.1, read on the forward strand.
AGCAACAGTTTATATGTATAAAGATATTTATCATAGCATTGTTTATTATGGGGAAAGATGGGAGCAATGCAAATGTCCAGCAAATAAATTAATCATTAAATAATCATACACCCACAAAACAAAAGTATTGTTAAATTACTGAAACTGCTATCTATAAAATTTGTTTTAATGGGTTAGAATGTGTCATAATATATTGTCAAATATTAAAAGGAACCTATAATATTTAAATGCTTTGTTATCTCAACAAGTGTGTTTAGATAGAAAAAAAGACTAGAAGATTATGTTTAAGTACTAACAGTGGTTATATATAGTGGTAGATTGTGGATAATTTTTGTTATCTTTATACTTTGTTCTTTGAATGTATACAGTAGGTTTGCATTTTAGTTTAATTTTTAATCAAAATTACAAATACTTCAAGATAAAAGAAGTCCTCTTTAGTTCTCTTATCTATCCTTTTTTGTTTTGTTTTGTTTTGTTTTATTGGTTTTTGAGACAGAGTCTCCCTATGTAGCCCAGGCTTGCCTAGAATTTTAGATCCTCTTGCCTCAGCCTGTTGAGTGCTGGAATTATGAGCAAATACCACCATGCCTGGCCCCTTCCTCATCCTTGAATGCCACTTTCCATGAAAAGAATTTCTCCTCGTGTTCTAAATAATATAAATATACTCATATTCTTTGTTTTTTAAGTTGTAGATAGTATTGATATTTAGTTCTCCTTCTACCTTCCCCCCATACGCTTCATGTAATTGCTCCTCTCTCCCATACCCCAATATAATAATCTAATAATTTATTTAAACACATTTTTTATTATAATTGTCCTATTCATTGAAGACTGTATCACACACTATGATTATGTGACTTTTTCTATACAACTTTTGAGTTTCTTGGCTAGTGGACTTAACTGCATAATCTTCTGAAGAACAACCCTTGCTTTACCTCTGGCACTCTGTCCTGTGCCATTTTCAGGCAGTGAAATGGAGGAAGGATGGTAGTACGATACTTCTGTTTGTCACTTGCATCTTTCCCTTGATCTTGATACCCCAGAATATTCACATGGGGTCTGGCAAAGGAACTAGCCATCCTAGTGCCTGCCATACTTCTATTAGTGACTCTTAGTTACCTGCTCATGCTGAGGGGCCACTCTGACATAAACAAGCCAAACCAGAGAGATTCTTGTGTAGTTCTAGGCAAGATCAAGGTTAAAGTCAGAATATACCAGGAAGAGAAGTGCTTAGTAGCAATCTAGAGTCAACTTGATTATATCCTGTGAATATCTATTTTTGTTTCTTCTATTAATAAGCCCAGTGGGATAACCTTAATATTTCTATGGGAGATTTCAAAAAGCGGTTGAAAAATAATAAGTGAAGCCAGGTTTCAACTCAACATACAGAAAGATCTGGTCTGCATGCATCATCCTGGGAAAATTTTGAGTATCTACTTTATATCAAGGGGGCTGGGGATTAGCTCAGTTGGTAGAGTGTCACACTACACTCTGTGAGGACGAAAGTTTGATCTCCAGCACTCCAAAATGGGAGAAGGGCATGACAATCCACTCCCAAAACAATCAGCCATTGAAAACCCTATGAGGGTCGCTATGTATCAGACTGGACGGCACCTAACAAAAACAATAGTAACACTGTATGTCAGGCAATGTATGCACAGTGGGAGGCCTTTGTCCATGGAACACTCCTCCCTGGCTTCCTTCCCAAGTCTCACAGTCATTTCTGTTTTCACTGCTGAGATAAAGATTTACATTCTAATGTATAAAATAATAAAAGTCAGTTATTGGGCATTTATGATATTCCAGACATCATGCCAAATACTTTGCCTACTTAATATACATCATTTCATTTAATCATGATTTCAGCTCCTGGAGGTAGATACCTACACAATCTCCATTTTAACAGATACAGCAACTAAAGTACACAGAGGTTAAGTGACTTTCCCACAGCAACACAAGTAGGGAGCATCAAGATTGAGAATGAGATCCACAAAATCTGCCTCAAGTCTGTGCCTGTGGTCACCATCTGACTGTCTCCTGCCTCATAAACACCCAGGGTCACCGATCCTGTTTCCCTTCAACATTGAAGTTATAAAGATCCTACTTAACCTTAGGGATTCTCACCTTCTTCCAGGTTGCACTTGAGAGGCGTGTTTCTCTCAGAATACTTGGTTACCTATCTCATGTGGTAACAGCCTTGCCAGGTTGCTTCGCCTGTCCCACTCCTGCCCTCCTCCAAACGTGCACCAAGGCCATCTCTCATTTCCCTAGACCATGTGACATAATATGGAATTATATGCATCATTGGGAAATAGAAGGAGTCAATTGTGTGCACAGCAGAGCCCTCCACAGACTTCCCATGGTTCTCTGACTTCCTGTAAGCCACTATGTTGAAGTGCTGGTTCATCTGAGCTAATGGGGGACCCCAAGGAGGTGCCTCTACCCTAGGCCCCCATTCAGCTAAAACCTAGATCAAACCAATAAACTACAAAATCTCCCAAAAGAACACCTAATCTGTCCCTATGACTATCTCTAAAAAAGTGCTGCATTATTATCCAGAGCCCCATTGTTCCATGCGGGCTCCAAACATCCCACATCAGAAATGAGGCTCAGTTGCCTTTTGTAGAACCAAAACGCCCTTTAAACAATTTTCCATTCCCCCTCACATCCTAAGCAAAGAAGACTTTAAGCTTGCTACCTCTAGAATCTCAGGGATCCAGCTTGAACCTTTAAAAAAACCATTTCTCCCATTTCTAACCATTAACCTTCAAAAAATATCTGAGCTTAGTCTTATCCAAAATGTCCAGTTTTACATTCATGAAATATTCATCAGTTTTAAAAAAAGTTTCCTGTCCATCATCTTGTTGTACCTGAGGGCCTGGGGACAACACTCAGAACCTTCTTATGCATGTTTATATCACATTGATACTAAGCTCAGAGTATGGGCCTGGGCTTGATTGTGTTACTGTGTTCCTACGTGTTTTCCAAAACCCTTTTCCCATTTGAGTTACTTCTCCTCCAAACCTCCTCCCTAAAGCAGGATGTCAGCCTGGTTTTTGGTAACTCAAGGGGAATCTTAACCAAAAGCATGATGATTCTTTATATAGGATTTCGAAGAACTGACCAACATTCTTTTGCTAATAAACTTTTTGACCACAACTGGTTCTGTGCAGGTGTGCACTTTGAAACAATGAACTGGCAGTTCAAAATGGGTTTAAACCAAATCCCACACAAGCAAAAGCATAGTTTTGTACACCAGGCTCCTGATATTTGTCCTTTTTGCTTTGTGTAAAGTGAAAAGGCATTCAGAACTTAGAGTGCTTCCATAAATCACCCTCACACAAAAGATCACAATTAGAAACCCCTCTAGTTCCTCTTGATTCTTTGCCTCACTTTTAAGGTAAAGAGGGGGGAGAGAAGAAGCAGCAAGTCATTGTTGATTCATTGATTTGTATCAAGAGATACAAGTGAGAAAGCCAGGCTTGTCTTGTTACAATGTGTGGCACATAATGAAAGGTGATATGTGATCTTAAATCTGATAAAATGCTGTGTGTAAGTCCATCATCCATCTACGAAGAAAAACGTGGCCAAAGTAGATAAGTATAAAAAAATAAAAGATGCATAAATTCTCTCAGGCCAAATGTAACAGGAAATATTTTATAAAGATCTATTTTTTCCCTCATGGACCTAGGTCTAACTTAAAAATTAAACACCATGCAAACATAAAAACATAGTGATAGTTTACAAATGGCCCCAGCTCCATCCATCTCTGGGCTAGTTTGAAGATGAGAGTCAGTTTTGCTTCATTATTCAGACAGAAGCCACTGTATTTATATTTATTATGAATGCAGCTTTAATACATTTGTCCATGACCATGGAAACTCTTGAAGAGGCTTCGATGGTCCCAGATCATAACAGACCTCATTTCCAACCTTTGCATTTCCCCCTGTGGGGTATGGGAAGAACAAATGCAGTCTTTGGGACTTAGCAGTGAAATAGTTTCCACAGAAGATGTGAGTGAAGCACGCGTGCACACACACACACACACACACACACGGAGGGAGGGAAGGAGAAAGAGAGAGAATATGTTCATGAATGAAAATGATTATTTCCATCTAATAGCATAGCATCTCGGTCTAATGTTACTCATGTAGGAAACAGGAAAGAAATTAATGGATGAATTTATTATCACAGTTATTATCAAGTAACCACAAGCCCAGGTCTCATTTCAAGACTAGCATTAAATCTACACTTGGCAGAGTTTCATAACCAATGGGAAATCTGACAAGCAGGTAGAGATACCAATATAATTTTAAAATGCTTTTTGAATTACTCTTTCAATATTCAAAGACCAGTATATATAAAACATAGCAAATCTTTTCTCCTATATAACCTTATACTTATGGTAAATTAGCAAAGTGCTCTAAATTTGTTGATTCTTAATAAAGATTAATTCTCCAGGGAGATGGAACCAACTCTCCTTTTTAAATCCATTCCTGGATTTTTTTTCTTGTCTGAGATCCAAACTGGGTGCCCTTCATATTTACATGTAATTGTATGTGAGGGCTGCTAATCAGGAAGATAAAGAAGAAAGTCTTATACCTGTTTACAGACAACCTGGAATTAGCACAATGCTATACTGGGTAGAAAAGAAAAATACATTTTTCCTAATTTTCTTCTTCTTTTACTATATACATATTTTCCTGGCCAAGTTTGGCTAAAAGATCTCCTTACACATTAAGTGAATTCAGTAGGGAATTAGTCTGGCAGGAATGCTTGCTGGGGCTTTGATAATGAAACCACTGCTGTGGCTGCATTTTATGAGTTTCAAGTTGGGTCTTCAGTAATCCCAGTTACCTAAAGAAATAGCTGTGGTGCTGGTGAAGCTCAATAAGCAAAGGGCCCCCAAAATAACTCAGAGCTTGAAATTTGCAGAATGTATTTGCATTGTTGTTTATTTGACTTTCATGTCAATTCTCTGATGTAGATGCCCCAGGAATTGTTCTCTATATTTTATAAGGAAAGAAGTTGGCCAAAAGAGAGCAAGTGGCTTGCTGCAGCCATCTATGCCCGTGGTGACAGAATCACTGTGATCTTTGATCACAGACACTTTGAACACACACATGCAGTCTTTGGAATCGTGCAAGAAGGAACAGTCTTCTGTTTAATTCATGTTGGTAGCTCCTACTTTTTCAGTTTGGGTGTAGGTGTTCAGAAAACAGTTGCTAAAAATGAAAGCACCAGCAACTTACAAAGAGGAGAATTAACCAGTCATGGACATGATGTGCCACATTCCTAGTTTTCTCCTCAGTCTCTAAGTCTACCCCAACATCACACACAGGGCCGGTTTCTGGAAAGCCAGAGGTGTTGTGGACTTTGTCATAAGACACAGGCCTGCTCTTTCTAATCTTTCTTCCATGGAGTCCAATCCTCAGGCATTAGGGAGGCATCTCCTCATTCATTTTTGTTGAATGTGAACCAACAGTGACATGGACCAAGCTGGAAGCTGTAATACTCATTAGCAGTTCCTTCCACAGCATTTGCATTCAGCCAGACAGAAGTGCTAAAACACATTTGCACCTAGGTGACCATAGGTCTGTCAGTTTAATGTCAACAGGAAGTATCAGACAGGGATTAACATATTACCAAGTCTAAGGAAAAAAATCATTCAGATTTCATGAGGCTTCAGGAAGGGAGAGACAATAGCTATATAGGTGGTCCCAAACTTACAATGGTTTGATTTATGATCGTTTTTTGACTATTTAATGGTGCAAATGGACGTTCATACAACCATTCTGTTTTTCATTTTCAGTACAGTATTCAACATATATAAGATTCAACATTTTCATAAAATAAGCTTTGTGTTAGATAATTCTGCTCAACTCTAGGCTAATGTAAGATTAGTTCTGAACATGTTTAAGGTGGACTAGGCTAAGCTATGATGTTTAGTAGGTTGGATGTATTAAATGCATTTTGACTTAATTTTCAATTTACAATAGGTTTATCATGTAAACTCACCATAGGTGGAGGAACACCTGTTCTTTTCCCTTTTTATTGCATACACACACACACACACACACACACACACACACACTTTCACACACGTATAATGTGATCTCATTTCTTGAAAGGGCTGCAAATCAAACACTTTAAAAATTGAACTGTGTGCAGTAGATACTCTATTTGGCTGAAAATTTCATTGTTAATATATTTCACATGGCAAGATGGGCGTTTGAAGGTCTTTACCTGATGCTGGTTCCATTTTCATTAATGTATTGCTAACTCCATTACCTAAGAGTAATGCTATTAGGTAATGAACCATAAGTTTAAGGTGGGTTGTACAAATAAAGAAAGCTATCTAGAGAAACTTTTCCTACATTTAAATAAAAATTGAAACAATCCATTCCTTTTTGTAACCTGCAGACCACAGTCAAATTTTTTAAAGTGTCATGTAACAAAAATTATTTTAACTACACATCTTTGTGCAATAGTCTAAAGCTTTTACCATGCCACCCACACATGCTCATGCCCCAAATTCCAAGCATGAGCTCAGAATATTATAACACACACAAACTTCTGCCTTGCCCACTATTAGAATTTTAAGTCCCAGGTTAAGACCAGGTCTCTAGTTGAATACAGATTTCAGTGGAATCTGGGAAAACCCTTTAAATAGATTTTTATTGGTTTTTAAGAACAGGGTTATTTTGTGTTAATAATGGGCATACATTAGGCTTTAGATAATTGCTTTATGTAACTTCGAGTTTTGGCTTTCAGCTAAATAAACATGCACTGTGTTCACAGGTGTATTGTCCTCAAGGGCACTCCGCTTTTAAAGGTGGCAGCTGTTGCCAAGGTGTTGCTGATACAGTTCTGTGGATAATTTATTGGAAACAGGTGCTGGCTCATGATGAAGATAGACAGGAAGCTAAAGCAGACAACATGCTTAACCACCATTAAAAAAAAAAGTTCAGGTTCAGAGAGACAATGTGTCTGAGATGTTTGGGGGATGTTGCCAGCATCCCAGTACAAGTTTTAAAGCTCTGAAAGATTCCCATAAGGAAGAAATTGTACATGAATTTCAAGCAGCCCAGCCTAACGAGTGCCTGATGCTATGCTGCCAGATTTAACTGATTACATGAAAAATTTTTCGTTTGTGTTAGGCTAACAAAAAAAATCATAAAATACTTTCCTAAGCTAATTGTTAAAAATTACTTTCAAATGAGGTAATAACTCTTGGTTTTCAGTGATCTGGACAGTGGATTAGGCTATAATGGGTTCTCTTTGTATTCAGAGTGTTTGCTGTAGATTGGGACTTCACCAGCGGGTCCTTCAAATGTTGGGAAGAGCCTGGGATTAGTGTCCACAGGGCATTGGTGCAGAGTAGGATGGTGAGGCAGGAGACAGGATGTAGGAACATGAAGTCTGGCTGTTGCCCCTTCCTTGTGGATACGGCCCTGCAATGGCACCAGGCAGCAGGCTCAGGCACAGAGGAGCAGTGGAAATGGGTAGAGCTGCCTCATTCACTGATCATCAGCCCTAGCCTTTACTCCCAAGTTAAAACGAAGGGATGTATCATCTCATACTCTGGGAGGCATCCTCTCCACCCCATGACCCAGCATTTGTGTATTTTCCCAATTGATCTCATCTGATTGACATGCCACATAATGCCCATATGCAGTAAATATGCATACTAAATACAGCCAAAAAAGAAGTTGCTAAAAGTGCATGCACAGTTTTTCAACCTCAAAACCCTAGATATCTTGGCCATTTACATGTTTAAAAAATACCCAAAGGCATTAGACCACATTATGGACTAATGGCCTGCCAAATTTCATTTTGGGGGGAAAAAATCCACTTTTGAGTTATAATACATGAGTATTAAAAAAAGCAACTAAAACAACAAAATTTGGTTAAAAACATTTTTTGACCCCAAGGCTCAGACCCGCTGTGCCAAAAAATATTGACAAAACTTTGTACCAACACCAGCGGGCACACATGGTTTAATATATGCTTTATGTGAAAAATCATTGACAATTTAATGCTTGCATTAATTTGACAGAATTTTATGCAGTAGGTAGAAATTTTTACATTACCATTCCTAATCTCTACCAGCCGTCCTGTTCCCTTCTCAAAGGGAAAGTGACTGGCAAGGTTGAAAAAGCCCAAATCTGCTGAAGGGCCCATGCAGCTGCTTTTATCACCCTCCCAGTAGCCCCATCCTGGCCTGAGACACAGGAATTTGGTTTGCATGCTGCTCAGGGCCTTCAGCAGAGTTTTAGCATAGGAAAGCAAATAGCTGGTGTAAAAATAAACCTTTTATTGAAAAAAACTTTATAAGGCCCCTTTATTTAGAGGGAGACTCACTCAAATAAATACACCGTTAACAAACTTTTATAATGAATAATAATATGTACTGTAGCAAGTGATGAAGTGGAATCCCACAAAACAAGTGCTGAAATCCGATGATTGATTATCAAACCTATAGAATAAATAAACCTCCTCCAATTAATAGCTAGTCTTAGGGATGAATTTCTATAGAAATGCCCCACAAGGAAAAGTACCAATTGCAGGGGTTCAGGGAGAGTCAAATTCTGATTTAGCAGGACTGGGCTTCAAACACAGCACTATTTTCCAGGGTAGTTATGAGCTTGGAGGTCACAGCAAGATGAATCCAACTTACGCATGGAGAAGTGTGTTTTCTCCATCTGAGCTAATGAATTACTCAGCCATTTGGGACCCCATGTCTAAATATCAGAAGAAGCTATTTTTAATTTATTTAAAAGGGAATTGAGAATCAACCTGGTTTCGTTGAATGTGTCTCTTGCCAACAAAGCAATGAAAGCACCCATTCAGGATTTTTATTTTCTAGCTTTGGTTTGCATCCTTATTCTTCTTTCTGAGTCAATGCGGATAACCTGGTCAAGAGCTTCTTATTGATTTTGGAAAGGGAACTGACTCCACGTTGGTAACCAACTGCCTTCCGATGCCTGAACACCAGAGTTATGGGGGAATAACAACTAATGGGAAATCCCAGGTGGCCAACTACACGCCTGCAACTTTCCCTGCACATCATTTAGCAGGATCTTTGTTTTGAAGTGATAGAAGAAATGTCTGTCCAGGGTGCCATGAATACTGCTTTGTGACTGTTTATCTCAGAATTTGAATTAGAGAATCTGCCACTGAAATAGCCATACTTGTTAGAGCTGTACTAAAAATATCTGGGAGGATAACCCTTATGTATTTGTTGGTCCATTCATCCATCCATCATCCATCCTAATTGCCTGCTTAGTTTCTTTTTATAAGAATGCCCTAGTTCTGTTCTGTTCAGGGCCCATATATCCAGCATATATTTTATTTTGGTGCTTTGACTTGTTGGGGCCTTGCTGAAAGAGAAAAGAACTGTCCCTTTCAGGGTAGCTAATTCTCAGATGGGGCTGGAATTTAGCTCAGCTGGTAGAGCACTGCTCTACAGTCTCTGAGGTCCCAGATTCCATTCCCAGCACTGCAAAAAGGGGAGCAGGACATGGCAATCCACTCCCAAGGCAATCCCGAAACAATCAGCCATGGAAAAACCTATGAGGGTCACTATGAGTTGGACATGACTCTACGATACATAACAACAACAACAATTCTCAGATAATAAATATTTCCTCTTTCCTGCCCCCATCCCACTACCAGAGATGCAAACCAACAAATAACAATCCATGTCCCAAGTACTCCTTTACTAGGTTCTCATATTTGCCCCTTATCCTCTTACCCTAATCATTCTAGGACCAGTTACCAAACAGCTAAGGGGGAGAGAACTCATATGTCCTGGAGCTCACTGAAATGATTTGAACCAGCCAATCCTCAATCTGCTTGGCCTGACTCAGCCTCACTTTTACCTTCCCATGAAAACCACCATGAAAGTTCTTGTCAGCATTTCCCCCTCACTCTTTCTGTCTCCTGGCCAATTCTGGTGCTTCACCATGTGGACTTGTATAGCCTGGCATGGCCTTTCCTTTTAATAGCTACAAATAACAAACTGTCCTTTCAATGGCAGTGGACTCCTGATCTGTTGGTCTCACCATATGAATAATAATAAAATCTATATTTAAAAATAGATGGAATAAATATACCTTCCTTCTAAGCCTCAGAGTGATTCCATTAAAACAGATGTAGCCCTGAGACTGGAGGTGAAGAAACCCAGTCCTGACCATATTGCACACATACCAAGGTTGTTTCGGCTAAACCTGTTGATCTTGTTAAAGTTAAATTTCCACTGCCATCAACAATTTCATTTTGCTGAATTGTTACAAAGGTCACATGGGTTGGCATATATGAAATACCCAAGCATGTTTTAGGGAGAGAGTTCAATCTGGTACATTCCCTTAACCATTGTGTCCTTCTTTACTCAAGAATATATAAACCTCCCTCCAGGACACTTTCCCTGTGTGTAGTCCCCACTGAGCTGATGGAGAGCAAGGGAAGGTCTGTTTTCAAACTTAGTCCGAATATAATAAAGTGGACAGTAGTTGTGGAGGACACAGAAAGTAGATTCAGGTTGCTTGGAGTGAGTATGCCACTCAGTGTCTAGGAGTCATAGTCTTTGTGCCTTGGTTTCCTGATATATAATATAGGGATAATTCCCTACTTCAAAGGATGATTTTGAAGGTAAAATGAGTGATGCATTTGGAAAACAGTGGGTGTCTTATGATGTGAATGAGGTACAGGGTAGCAGTAGAGCTGCAGGTAGACTTCCCACATACTCTTATGTGTGTCCTGACTCAAGGCTGACAAAATGCTCTCTCTCTGCTCCACTTCCTTTTGGAGAATGAGGCAGCTGGTTTAATCTGGCTACTTTTGCCCTAGACCTGATATGCTGCTTTGCTAAATCTCACACAAGAACTCAAACATATGTTCAGAGAACTTTGAAACAATTGTATTGTTGTGAATGAGACTTTTAGAACCAGTACCAAATCCTACAAGTTTATGAAATGACTACACTGGAACATGTGAAAACTCTGATGTTTTATCTGATTTCAGTTGAGGCTACTCTGAGCCACCAGACTTGTGTCCCTCCCATCCTTCAAAGGCAAGAAATGATGAGACTTGAGCTGCTGCTTTATTGCCTACCACTTAATTCCTTTTCCCCTCAAGAAACTTTCTCCTGGTAGATGTGTTCAAAGTATGGTGTATAGTAATGGTAAACAGTTCTCATTAATACTGGAATACATAAATGATTCAAATGTATAAATGGGACATAGCACAAATGCATTGATTTCAGAGTTAATCTGACCTGCATTTGAATTTGAACTCCAGTACTTGTGCATAATACTTGCTTTCTCAGACTCTTGTTTGCCCATCAGTAGAATGGGAGTGACCTTGCAGAGTTATAAACACTGGTGTCATGATAATAATAACCACGACTATGGAGCACTTACCTCTAGCCAGGCAAGAACCATGCAAGGTGGTTGTTATGATCCCAGTTCACAGATGAAGGTACTGAGGCACAGAAAAATAAGGGTAATTAGAAGCAGGATTTTACCCAAGAGACCTGATCAGAAGCCATTATACTATGTGGTCTCTCAAGAATATTTTCTCAGGGTTATCAGTATACATTCTTCTCAATTTTAGGTTGTGTTGAGGTCATGGGGACAAGAAGTGTCAAGATCTCTTCTCATCACATATCCACCTACCCTCACTGCAAAGATCCTCTGCCATCAGCTCATGTCTCTGAAAACCGTGTTCCCTCAGCTGCCAAATCTGGACTTCAGGAGCTGGGGGAAATAGGACTGTCCCAAAGGCCAAGCTATCTGGAGAAGGGAACCCAGAAAAACTTGGAAGCAAGGCTGGAATGAGTCAATCATTCAGCAAGTATTTATTTAATGCTAGGCAGTTTGGGGCATACAGTGAAATTATAAGACACGGCCAGTCCCTGGGTGGATTTCTGGTGAGATTCCCCCACCTAAGAACCAGGCTGGGAGCTGGGGCCCACCCAGCCCATGGAAGGCTGCCCAGCCTCTGGAGCAACAGGGAGTAGTGGGTAAGAAAAGGAGCTGAAAACAGATGGGAAGAATCCATGCCACACATCACCAGTGAATCCCATCCCCGCTCTGGAACTGTTTTCACAAGTGCATAGGGGAACCATGCCAGGCCTTGCCCAGTCGGGGTGTGCAAGGTATTGGCTAGCTAGTGCATGGAAAGGGTTTAGTTCTGGGCCTGGAGTGCACTAGGTCCAACAAATGGAGGCTCTTATTAAGGGGCATTGGTGTGTAAGACAAAGAAGGTACATTCTAGAAGCCCTTGGTGTCCTGCCTCAAATTCTGTTGGCTGCCTTTTGTTGTAGCAACTACTTAACACAGGTGTTGCAAGAGGCTGGCAGTCTCTCCCACACTGCCCTGTACCTTCTCTGATAGAGTGTTTGTGGCAGGGGGTAGCTTTTGCAAACACTCTTCGTGGGTGCAGGAAAAGGACAGAGCCAACACCCACAGATCACTCTTGGCCAGTGGGGAATGGAGGTGGTGGACAAATACTCCCTTCTTCTGTCCTTCAGGCAGATGATTCTGGGGGACATTCTACATGGCTCCTCAGGTCTGGCCAGATGGGATCCAGCCCTCTAAAAACACATCTTCCATATTTGTTCCACTCTCTTCACTCCTAGCTGTTCTTGGGACTGCTCCCCAGAAGATACCCCACTTTCCCAGGCTCTGTTGTGTGTGTGCAAGGAAGTTGGCAGGGGAGGATCCCCAGGCAAAGACACAGTAAGTAGTACCATGGTCAGGAGTTCACTTGGGCCAGGTGCCATGACACACCTGTAATCCCAGCACTTGGAAGACTGAGGCAGGAGGATAGGACGATCGTGAATTTGAGGCCAGCTGGCCTGGGCTACGTAGTGGGAATCCATCCCCACCTCCACCCCCTGCGCCCTCCACCCAAAAAAACTCAGCCTGGAGTTGGAGCCCAGCTCTCCCAGGCACTGGCTGTGTGATGGAAATATTACAAAATGTGCCTGTGCCTTTGTTGCATTGCCAGGAAGTGGGAGATGTTTTATTGTGTGGCCTTCTTGCTATTGCTTTGAAGACTGGAGGAAATGAGGCTTAGTTTGTGCCTGGTGCAAAGAGTTGGGTTTTTCAGAAGCAGAACAGTAAATCAGGATTCCTGTGCAGTAACTTCCGGTCATGATCCCAGGAGAAGCAGAGGAAGTGGGAGAGGGAAGGGAAGGAAGCTGAGCCAGGGCTCCAAGAGAGTTATACCCAGGGCATCTTTGGCTGAATCCCCAGGACTGAGTGGAAGCAGTGTTGACACCCTTCTGGGGAGGTGGCTGTCGCAGGTCTGTGCCCAGGGAAGGTGAGTTCCCACATTCCCTGAGGCCTTAGTACATCCAGGCTGAGGAATCTCTGGAAGGCTGGGGCTGCTAGTGAAAGACCAGACTGACAGGCATAAATGTGCGCTAGGAACTGTGTGCAGGAAATGGTGAGGGAGGCCACAGGAGCCCAGGAGCTTCAGACAGCGTGCTGGCCATGTCAGTTGCAGCATATTACTGTTATGGTATATGGTATATAGCTTTCTAAAGGCCTTCCATAATGACAGAAAAGCCAAGTTTAAACTCTCAAAGCATCAGTTTGCTCAGTGCTCTTGGGCCTTTTCTTCCTGGAGCCACATTCACTAAATTGGCTTTCTCTGGGAAACAGCATCCTGATAGGGGCCTTCTGACATTTGTCAAGGACTTCCCAGTCTCCCAGGACCATTAGGAAACTGCTCTAAGGTGCCCTAACTATGGCAGTAGTAATGTGTACGCACTCTTCTTCTCCATCTCTCTCTGCCCAGATTGTTTTCAGGTCTTGGGTGGACTGAACTGAAAGACAAGGTGTGAGAGTTGCACAGGGAGGACATGCTGGAGTTGATGCGAGTGGAGTCTTGCAGGCGAGAGGAGGTGGTGCTCTTGGCCCTGGAAAATGTGGGAGAAAGAGTGTCAGGCAGGCGGATGTGATAGGTATTTGGCTGTGGGTTGGAAATGGGAACACGGAGCAGATCTTGAGGCCTTTGAGGATGCCCAGCTATGTTTCCCACTAGGAAAAATGGGTAGGTGGTGATGACCTTGACTAGGATGGGAAGGCAGAGAAGCAGGCTATTGGTGAAAGCTAAGCCCATTTTGGGGCTTTTTAATTTGAAATATAGGAGGACCAGGCAGGTCAAACTCATTAGGCAGGGGGCTGTCTGCATCTGCAGCTCAGGAAAGGCAAGTTGGTAAAGCTCTTGCCTGGGGTTCTGCCTAGCAGGAGCTGAGGTAGGGCCTACCATCCTGCAGGAGTGAGCCTGGTGCACAGTCTGGCACACTGGCAGAAGCTGAGGGATGAGCACGTGGGAAAGACAGCTTGGACTTGGGTTTCCACAGGGGGGACCATGGGCTCATTTTTACCATACTTCCTCCAACAGCCTTCCATCAGTCCCAGTGCTCCCAGCGAGGTAGTATTGGAGGCATTTTGTTGAAAGGGCTAGAGAGACATTTGTGAATGTTCAGTCCCAACTATACCCACCGTCCTCATCATTTAGGACACATGGGTCCACTTCCAGTTGCCAATACCTGTATTCCCTGCCTGGCTCTTTTCTTTTGCTGAGAATTAACACATGCTATTGAAGAGCAACTCTTCAATAGTGGATGAAGGTAGTTGGCGTGTAAATAGTGTAGTTCCCTTGGTCCTTGGGTGGGACCATGAGGAAGTGCAATTCTTCATGGGCTTCTCACTTCCCAAGTTGGTTAGAAGTACCATTGCATTCTGGGTTTCCATCATGTTCTGAATTTCCTGTTGGAGTTTTCAGGTCCCCTTCTCCACACAGGTAGCTTGATAGACTTCTCAGTAGCTTTGGATGTGGATGGTTGGAGCCAATCCACTGCTAAGCTGTCAGAACCAGAGGGGACTTTAATTATAGAAAGCATGGACATCATGGGAGACATTTCTAAGCTTTTCAAACTATAGGTCCCATCTGGAAAATCTCAAAAAGGTTGGCCATGTGGCATGTTCCATGTTACATAACCCATGCTTAACACTCCTGCTCATGTTCCCAGATGCTCTGCAAAAATAAATAAATAAATAAATAAATAAATAAATAAATAAAATAAAAATTCAGAACATTTTTACCACAAAGTATCTGGAGTCCTTATGGAAAACCTTCTCAAAGTGCTCATGTTTAAACCCAAATCCAACATGAGAGCCTTTTCCTAGGCTTTTCTTTTCAAATACTCACGTGGGAATGGGATCTTGTACTCTCTGAAGATTCCTTTACTCTTTGGCCTGCCCCCATGTCAGGTGGTAATCACCACTTTAAAACATTGAGATTAGTGCAGTAAAAAAGATTTATGAATATTAATTCTTTTTATAGCAGGTCATAATGTGAGCTGGAGAACAAACAGAGTATGGTTTCATTCCAATGCTTTACTGCAAACAAGAATGGGGTTGCGTGTTGTGGAAAATATTAGTTGGAGATGCTGGTTTGAAAACCAATTTGTTTAGAATGGCTTTGCTCATAACTTGCCAGACACCCTGAATTTGTGGAGAGTGTTCTGTAGAGGAAGGCCCATGAATTTTATAGCTGTCATGTTGTTCCCAATCAGTAGCATGATCCAAAGAATTTTTAAAATATATTCTTAAAATGCAAACCACAAAATACTAAATGGCTGGTCTTAGAAAAGGATGAGTCCTTCTCAAACCTTTTAGAGCTATGGTTTAAAAGACTGCACATTCTCTGCCTGGCTGGCCACTACTCTACAAGACCCTGCCCATATTCAGACCCCCTTTAAAACTGTTTTTAGAAGTCACTTGGGTGCTAAATTTTCCTTACCATCTTTGCAGAATTTGGCATGCTGTGCCCTTTCTTCCTTGGCATACTCTCTTTCCTTGGCAAAAGCAAGAAAAATCCTGGGGTGCTATGTGAGCACCATCAAGGGGATGTGACTGAACTCAGTCAGCCATATTACCAGGGTTTCAATCCCAGTTCTACCATTTCTACTGTGTGTCTTTGGGCAAGTTAGTTAACGTCAGGATTCTCATCTGGACAGTGGGGGTAATAGTAGTGCTCAACTTATGGAGTAGTGGGGAAGAGTAAAGGATTCCATGGATATAAAGTACATGTAATTTGCTGGGCTTCTTTGTGCAAACCCATAATCCCAGCACCCAGCAGACAGAAACAGGAGGATCCATGCAAGTTTGATGCCAGCCTGGACTACATAGCAAGTTCTGGACCAGCCAGGGATAAGTAGTGAGAACCTGTCTCAAAACCGTGCGTGCCTGCGCGCACACATGTGCGCGCGCACACACACGCACACACACACACACATACACACACCCAAAAAAAAAAAAAGAAACTCCACAAAAATTTAATTTGTCATTGCATGGCCAAGGGTAAGTCTGCCCCCTGCCTGCTAACTTGTCCATGATATACTTTTGAGGGCCAGTGTTTAATTTTGACACCTGAGTTGAACCATTAGTTTTCTCTCTTTAGAGTTGATGTTTTAGAGTCTTAGTCCAGAAATCTTTTCCCTTTCCCAAAGTCATAAAGGCAAGATCTGTGTTTCATACATTAATACTATACTTTTAACTTTCACATTTAATTCGTATTCCATAAAGAGTTTGCTAGATGCTCCTCAAATTATGAAAGGGTTACAGCCCAAAGCTCATAGTAAATTGAAAATATTGCAAGTTAAAAATGCATTTAATACATCAAGACCACTGAGCATCATAGCTTAGCATAGTTCACCTTAAACATATTCAGAACACTTATGTTAGCCCACAGCTGGACATCATCAGAGAGTATCATTCCTCACATTGCTACCTTAGGAAAAGATCAAAACTCAAAATTCAAAGCACAGTTTCTACTGAACATGTGTTGCTTTCACCTATTGTAAAGTATAAAACTTTTAAGTCAAACCATTATAAGTCATGGACTGTCTATATTTTTATTTGGTGTGAGGTAACAGTTTAATCTTAATTTTCTGTGTGAGGCTATTTACCAAATAATCAGTTCTTTCTCTCACTGATTTGTAATGCTGTCTCTCTAAAACACCAGGTTCTCAGAGGCACCCAGTAGTCCAGTCTGTTCTTGGTCTTCTGTCCTGTCCTTGCTTCATTGCCTCACTGTCTTAATCAGTAATGCCCTTCAGTGTGTCTTAACACCTAGCAAGAAGAATCTCTCCCCCTTTCTCTTTCAAAGTATTCTTTGCTAACCATGGACCTTTATCCATACACATACTTTTTATATATTCTTTTATATATGAATCTATTTCCAAAAAGAAAACTAAGCTTGAACTTTAATTGGAGTTGCATTAACTTTCAATTTAATTTGGGGCATATTGATACCATCCTAATGTTAAATTTCCCCAATCTTGAGCACAATATACATGAAAATCTTCTTTCATGCCCTAGAATAAAATTTAAAATATTTTATGTAAAGATCTTATGGAGTCCTTATTAAAACATCTAATAGGTAAATCATAGTATTGGTTACTATTACATATTTTCTTATCATACTTTCCAACAGAAATTTGCTTTAGTAGAAATTTATTATAAAAACTTATCCTTTCTGGCAAACTTACTGGGCTCCTTTATTAATTCTTATGTGTTCTCCCTGATTTTCAAGAATTTCAGTATAATGAGTACTTTGCCTTCATTTCCAAGTCATTGTTTTTATCATCTTACTACATTTCCAAATATCTTTAATAATGATATAGTGGTAATTCTTGTCTTGATCCTGACCTAAAAGGAAATACTTCTAAAATGTCTTCACTGAAATCACATTTTCCATGAATTCTATAGGTAAATTTTATCAGATTAAGGGAATCTCCTTATGTTCCAAGTTCTTTAAGAGTTTTTTTTTCCCCCCTCCAGAAATACATGTCGAATTTTATCATATGCTTTCTCTATTTCTCCTTGGGACTCTGAAGTCTTTAAGTTGATTGTTTTTAAAGTTGAATTACATTACTAGGTTTTCTTATGTTAAACCATAAATAGGAAAGATATAGGTAATATTTCATTTAAAATTTTAAAAATTAAGTTCAGAATTTAAATTCACATCTGACTGTCATCATG
>VMDO01010428.1:0-71747 GCA_007922755.1 Pedetes capensis
AACAACAACAACAACAACAACAAGTGGGCTCTTATAAGTGAAGTCGGACAGTATTTGTCCCTTGGTGACTAGCTTATTTCTCACGGTCCACTCATGCTGTAGCAAGTGATGGAGCGTCATTCCTTTTCATTGTTGTTGTTGGGTGCCATTGAGTCGTGTCCAACTCATAGCGACCCTCACCGCGTTTTCAATGGCTGATTATTTCAGGATTGTTTTTGGGAGTGGATTGCAACGTCCTTCTCTCATGTTTGCAGAGCTGGGGATTGTTGCCTGGTCCTCAGAGAGTGCAGAGCAGGCTACCAACTGAGCTAACTCTCAGCCCTTCTTTTTCATGGCTGTATAATATTCCATCAAGTGGATGGACCACATTTCGTTTATCCATATATCTATGGATGGTTGCTTGCGTTGATTCCATGTTTAGCTATACCATGCATGTGCCAATATCTCTTTTAGACCCTGCTTTAGTTCTTTTGGGTGGAATTCTACAAGGGAGCTGGGGGGTCATATGTTAACCTGATGTTTAATCTTCTCAAGAAATGGCCTCTTGCTTGCCACAGTGATGGCTCCATTTCACATTCCCTCCATTTGCTTCTGAGGGTTGTGGTTTCTGCACACCGTCACCTGCCCTTGCATTTTCTAGCTTTTTCTTTTAAAGTCAGAGCCCTCTTAAGGGGTATGAGGTGGCGTCTCATTGCGTTTTTATTTTATTTTATTTTATTTTTATTGCAAAAGGGATGCAGGGGTGAAAAACAATTTATGCAAAAATGCAGACCTCGGGAGTTGAGGGTCCGACCCCCTGTGTCTCAGGAAAACTGGTCTCCCCGCTTCCTCTTTGGCCCTTTCCTTCCACCCGGCCTCCCTTCCAACAGCTTCCTGAGCAGAGGTGGGCGCCCAGGCCTCCCCCACCCAGGGGTTCTGCAAGACAGGAAGGCGCTGAGAGGAGGAGCCCGGGCTCCTAATCGCCGCTGAGCGGAGGTGGCGCGTCAACGCCGTTTCACAGGCGGGCGGGGGGCTTTACGAACCCACAAACCTCTCAAGCCGGCTCCTCGCGCCCGGGTCACCTCCACACAGCCCGCCCTTTGCTCTGCCCTGTGTGGGGCACGGATCAGTGCCCCCCGGGACCCCGAGACACTAGAGTGCTCCGTGAGGTCGGAATAAACCTGCCGCGCACCGTGTAGACGTGGTCAGCCCCGCAGCTGCTCTTGAGTGCCCTGGCCGGATTCAAACCCCAGTTAGCTTTGCAGGGGAAGTGCGGGGCCCGGCTCCGTCCCCAGGGCAGGGTGCTTATCAGGCCGCCCCTCTGCAATAAGAGCCCCACGCGGCCTGGCGCAATGGCGCCCACCTGTCATCCCAGTCGCCTGGGAGGCTGAGGCAGGAGGATCCTGAGTTCGAGGCCAGAGGCAGCCTGCCTAACTCAGAGAGACCTGGACTCAAAATAAAAAGTGGGAAGTGGGCTGGGGGTGCAGGTCAGGGGTAGGACGCTTGCCACACACCTGTGAGGGCCTGGGGTCAAACGCCGGTGCCACAAAAAACAAAAATGAGAAAAGGGCCAGGCACGGTGGCGCCCGCCTGTCATCCCAGCGGCTCTGGAGGCGGAGGCAGCCTCGTGGATGATTTCTGGGGCCTCCCTGGCGCAGGGCACCCCCGTTGCACGTCTTCGTCCCCAGAGTCAATGTCACAACCTTTCAAAAGCACGAGTTCGACTGTCGGCTTCGGGGGGCTCCTGTCCGCACTCGGGACGACCCGCCTGCTAGCAGCGGTGGATGCTGGGTGTTCACGGAGCCGCACAGCCCTCGCAGCTGTCTAACTTGGGAATGTTTTTGTCACCCAGGAGAATCAGGGGCCGCTGGCTGCCACCGCGCGTGCGCATTTCCTGTGACACGGTGGCCACTTCCTGCAGACGCGGTGTTTGAGACCACAAGCTGGCTGCCCCACCGCCTGGGGTCTGCGGTGGATGTGGGTCCTCGGCCGCCCCCAAGGTGCTGACCATGGGGTCCCCTCGGGGGAGACCCGTGCGGTCTTTTCCAGCTTCGGGGTGGGGCGGGGTCCTTGGCTCTGGCCTTTTGTCCGTGGGCAAAGCCAGCCTCGACCGGTCCAGGCCTCTCGTGGCGCCGCTCTGACCCCCTCTCTGCTCCATGAAGGCCTCTGCAGTGAGCTGGGACCTGGCTTCACTCAGGACACCCCGTCCCGGGCGAGCAGATGAGCGAGGTCCCTCCGCCGTGGCCACGTGGCCCCGCGGGGTCTCAGGACCTGGGGATCGGGATGCGGACGCCTTTAGGGGCTGTTGTTCTACCTACCCCGCTCTTGAACCTCTTCCTCTGCCTCCCAGGCACCGATTCACTTCCCGTCTTTGTGGATTTGCCTGAACCGGACATTTCCTGTCACGGAGTCACATGCTATGTGGCCTTCTGTGTCTGGCTTCTTTCACTGAGTGTTGCATCCACACGGTTCATTTGCATTGTGGCATGTGCCTGAGCTCGGTTCCTTTTCATGGCTGTATAATATTTCACATGATGGAGGGACCACGTTCTGTCTAGACAGACATCCACCCGGGGACACCTGCTTCTACCTTTTGGCTGTTACAAACGAGGCCGCGGGGACCACTAGTCTGTTTGTCCATCCCCACATCTGCTTGCATTTCTCCTGGGAGTCAAATCACAGACGACCCCACGTTTATCATTTTGAGGGGCGGTGGGCTGATTCCCCTTCTCTGCCCATCAGCTCACCCGAGTGCCGGGTGTGGGTGACTCTCCTCCCGCCTGACCCTCGTGCTGTGCCGTGGGCTGCACCTGTGGGCCGGTGCCTGCCATTCCTCATCCGCTACCTCACTGAGAGGTTCTGGCCTTGCACGAAGCCCCTGTGGCCCACCGTCCCGCGTGGTGCTGTTTCCAATGGACGTGTTCTGTGACAGGGATCTCGGGGCACTTTGACGCCTCCCATTCGCCTCAGTTTCTCTGCATGGCAGGTTCCATAAACCAGACAGGCAGGCTGGCTGAGAGAGGCCCGGGCTGCCCCTTGCTAAGAAAAAAACAGGTTAGACAAAGGTGAAATGCTGGCATCGAGTTCGAAAAGGACCAGGTTTCCCAGACGAAGCTCAGGACGCGGCTCCTTCTCAGAGGGCTGCCCAGGTGGCCGTTTCTGTGAGGTCCCCTTGTGTGACCCGGACCACCTGCCTCTCCAATCCCAGCCCTGCCACTTCCAGGCTGTGTGACTCTGGGCGGCTGTCTTGCCCTCTCTGGGCTTTGTTCTCCCGTCTGTAATTTGGGGGCAATGGCAAGAAGCCCCCAGATCCGAGGTGCTTGACCACTGCACCCTCAGAGGCTGTGTCCAGCGAGGTCACGGGCATGGGGTCCCGGGGACGTCATTTGGCTGCGATCCCCTCTCACACACACTGCGCATCCACAGACGTGCGTGGGCCTGGGATTTACTGGGACCACCGGGACCCTGTCTCCGTGGCTGGAACATTCAGTGGGCGTCCCTCGTGCACAGGAATCACAAAAAAAATGACCGCACACCCGGGCCGGGCCGTGGCGGGCCGATTCCCACACTCGCCGGTGTCTGACCAGCTCTAGACATCACGTGGCCTCTCCCCGTCCACGGCTGCTGGCGGCCGGGAGGAAGCTTCGCGAGGGTCAGGGCTGTTTTCCCTGGTGGGTGGCGGGGTCTCCTGTCGTCCCAGAGTCAGTTGGGGACCAGGGACCAGGCCAGCCTGACGCGTTCGCCCTGCCGGTCCCCCGGCGGCCACACGATGGCGGTGTGGCCCACGACACCGGCTCGAGGCCCCAGCAGAGCCTTGCGACCGTCCTGCCTGGAGCACTGCGCAGATTGCCGCCCCGCCAGCTCCCCGGTGCCAAAACCCAGGTCCGGCCTGAGGTTTCCAAGCATGGCCCAGGTCAGGGTCCTCTGCCCTGCTGCACCAGCTGGTCCGGCTTGGCGCCTTCTCTGAGTGGCTCCCGCGAGCACCGAGCCACTGCCCCGGGGTCTGAGTCAACGGGAAGATGGAGCAGGAGGAGCCGCGCAGGACACCCAGCTCCCCACGGCCAGGCTCCTGTTAGGAGGCGGCCTCAATGCCCTGGCTGGGCTGCGCAAGGGCCTGGCCGGGAGCTGACTTCGTGGCCGATGCGCGCAAGGGGCCGGGGTCCCGGGGTCTCAGGGTCCCGGTCGCTGAGACTCGATGCCAGCCGGTCGCTGCTGCCTGGGGAAGCGCAAGCTTTGCTTTCCTTTCGGAGAACCGTGTTGGTGGCCGCAACAGCCGTGGGAAGCCACCACTTTCTGTGGCACACGTGGGGGTCACGGTGCCTGGATCTCATGGACTGGGCACAGGTCCAGCCTCCCCGTCCCTAAGTGAGGCTGATGCGGGGGTCCGGGTAGCAACCACGTCTCCACTGCTTTCTCCCTGGGGTGGCGATGTGTTAATGGCCAGGTGGCCCTCGTTTCCGCCACCATGCACGCAGAGCACCGACCTCCGTGGCGCGGGTGCCACTCCGCGCTGCCCACTGAGGCCCCACTGCAGCAGACGCCGGGTATTCACACTCAGGGGACAGGAAGCCAAGGATTCAAAGCAACTTAGGGAAAGTTTGCCAAGGCAGGCTGGGCACCAGGCGCCTGATGTCAGCAAACCCATGGCCACGCGGGGAGGAGGGGCCGGCGAGGACGAGGGAGTCAGGGGGCGCCTGTGCGCCAGGCGGAGGCTTCGCACGGCGGCTAGGGAGGTGCAGAGGAGAGGGGGCACCGGGGGTCTTCAGACAGAAGCCAAAGGCCCAAGGGTGGGGATGCAAGATGGCTGCCCGGGACCCGCTGCACGTTCATGGCGCCCAGGACGGTGCGTGGCCCGACACTCACTCCCCAGAGATGGTGTGAAGGAGGCCTCGCGGCGCGTCTTCTCCCAGGAACCAGGCGCAGTTTGCAGGGTCTGGCTAAGCCGCTTAGGCTGCCTCTGGCCTCGACCTTGGGATCCTCCTGCCTCGGCCTCCTGCATTGCTGGGATGACGGGCGTGCGCCACTGCCCAGCGCCACTTTTTTCCTTGAGCCAAAATTGGTTTGCAGAGTGAGGGAGATCGGACAAGCCCGCTCCATTTCACAGATCTTTTTTTACTTTTTGTGCCGAGGCTGGTCTCAAACTTGTAATCCTCCTGCCTCAGCCTCCCACGTGTTGGGATTCTGGGCATGTGCCGCTGCACTCGGCTTTTTAACAGACCGTCATACACCAATGTGTTAAGCAGCCCAAGTGTCTGTGGCTGTATCTATGGACAAACAGGGTGTGGGCCATCTGTGCGATGGAATATTACACAGGCATGGAAAAGGATGCAACTTTGATACACTTCACAACGTGGTGAGCCTTCCGGACAGAGCTTGGGTTTGGGAAGATGGAATGTTCTGCAGGTGGATGACTGTGATGGTTGCGTGACGAGAACGTGGTTAGTGCCCGAGCTCCCATCCTCTGTCACAAGAGGGAGGATTTGCAGGGAGGAAGCACAGACCCTTCACAGACCAGTGGGGGTTTTGGCGGCAGCCAAATGTCTTCTTCTTAAGGCTGATTCTTCCCCTCAGCCCCGTGGATACGTGGAGCTGGACGGTTCCATGTGACGGGCCACGCTGTGCCCTGAACAATATGGTAGAATTGGAGGCTGGCAGGCTGGGGGCTGAAGCAAAGGCCGTGTGCACCTCAGTCGCAGGTCTCAAAACTCTGGCTGGCTTTTCCCGTAACATATCACCCTCTGGATTCATCCATGGCATTGTACAAACAACATCCTTTTTCATGGGTGAATAGTATTCCATCGTGTAAATGCATCCCATTTCCTTTGCCTACTCGCCTGTGATGGACACCTAGGCTGGTTCCTTTTCTTGGCTTCTGTGGCCCATGCTGCAAAGTGAGTGGGTTCAAAGTGAATGGGGGCAGGGTAAGTTCTGGTGCACAGTGGCAAAGTAGGAAAGTCATAGTTAACAGCAACGCGTCGTGTGTTTTAAGCAGAGCAGAGGGCTTTGTTCCCACCACAGAGGAGGGCTGCTTGAGATGAAGCAAACGCCTGTTCCCTTGATGGCTCCACGTCTATCCACGTATCGAGCCACGCTTTTCCACATGTGGTACCGCACGGCGTGGTACACACGTGGTACTGCACGGCGAGGATGCAAACAAACAGGAGCTAACCCGTGCGCCTCACGCAGGACGGCCAGCCTCGACCTCCAGTGAGACCAGCGGACCGTGCTGGCTTCACCGCCACGCGTGACCTGCTCCGACCTGTGGCTCTGAAACTGTGGCCCCCAGGCCACGGGCAGCAGTGTCCCCTGAACGTCCCATGGCCAGAAAAATCGTGGAAACAGGAGAAAGGCGGAGACCGCCCACCAGCGCCCAACCCACCCACGGTGTCCTCCGCTCGATGCGCCATCCACACCTGACCAGGGTCCAGGACACCAACGAGCGACCGTGCACCCCTGACCCACACAGAGGGAATGATTTGTGCCCGGTGCCTGGGAAGCCTCAAGCTTGGGGTCGCGCCCACCAGGGGTTCCCGCGGCGTGTCCTCGCACCCGCTTCCCGCACGCTCTCTGAAGCCCTCCATGCACAGGGCTCCGTCTTCATGAACGAGTTGGACACAATGGCCGCATCTGCTCGCTTCTGCCGGCCTCTGACTCCCGGCCTTCACCATGCGGAAAATTCCACCTGAACAGCTTCCGAGATGCCCAGGGACCCGCGTGGGTTCGTCCAACGGAACCCGGTCACCGAGTCGTGGAATTGGTGCCTCGTGGCCTGGCAGCTGTGGCTCATCCTTCAGCCGCCACGCAGACGTGGACTGTTTCCGTGTTCATCACTGTGTGTGGCTGGAAACTCTTCACCCTGCCGCCTCCGATGCCGGGGATCCTTTGGGGTCCCCTCCCCCGGTTCGCGTTTCTGCGCTCGGTCTGCACACGGCCAGCCGGTGGCTCCCGCGTGGCAGCAGTGGGAGAGCTGGGGCCTGACTTCGCCTCTGACAGGGCTGAGGTTTCTGATGCGCGGCTGATGGAGGCTTCTCCTGTCTTCCCAGCAGGGGGGAGGGACGGCAGCGGATGCCATTTGTCAGTCTTTTTGTTGCCTTGTCTGCTCCTCCGTTTGTAAGCGAGACGTCAGGGGGGCTTCTGTGCCCTCGGGGAGGGGCGGCCCTTTGAAGCGGTGTGGCGGGGCTGGCGGCTGAGTTTACCACGACCACAGAGGGAAGCCAACACGATGAAGTCTGTCTGTCTGTGGCTCATGCGGGACTTCATCCATCCCACAAAACACCGATGCCGCCTCTGGAAGGTGTCGGTGACCGAGACCGGGGTAGCCTGGGAACGAGGGAGCTCCGTTCTGATTGGTTCACAGACGGGGCAGCGGCACAAATCTAACCCTGGAGCCGCAGCGTCTCACGTGCCCAACACTAAAAGTCGTTTTCGTAGGAACTGCAGGATCGGAGACAGGCGAAGAACCCACGCTTGTGCGGGGAGGCTGAGTCTTTGACTGATGTTGGCTTAAGGAAATAAGTGGCGCCGGGCGCGGTGGCGCACGCCTGTCATCCCAGCGACGCAGGAGGCAGGGGCAGGAGGATCACAAGGTCGAGGCCAGAGGCCCAGTCTTAAAATAAAGCGATAAAAAATGGGCTTGGGGTGCAGCCCGGGGGTAGGGGACTTGCAAAGGATTTTCGAGGCCCTGGGTTTAACCACCAAGTACCCCGAAAAACAAAACAAAACAAAATGACAGAAAACTAGCCAAGTGCCTTCTTTCTGTTTGACGTTCAATATAACATAGATGTACGTTTGTTGATTGAATAAATGGCCATTACTCCTGGGTGAGATTTGAGTTTATGAAAAATGTAGTGTTTTGCCCAGTTTGGCTCAGTTTTTACGTTTTTTTTTTTTGTTCCACAAAATTTGTGAAGAGTTAGTGGCTACGTACACATTGAAGCCAAATCATTTAGTTTTCTGAGGAACATCCGTCTGTCTGGACAGTGTCTGTAGGAGTTTACAGCCCCACCAGCTGTGTAAATGTTCCTTTTCCTCCAGATTCTCACCAGCATTTGTAGCTATTTGTTTTCTTGATGCCGGCCATTCTGACTGGGGTGAGGTGCTATTCCACTCCTGGGAATATACCCAGAGGAAGCTAAGTCCTCACACCACAGGGACACCCGCACTTCCGCATCTAATGCAACACTCTCTGCAACCGCAAGGGTGTGGAATCAGCCCAGACATCCATCAGCACATGAACAGGTTTAAAAAATATGGTGTATACACAATGGAATATTATTCAGCCATGAAGAATAATGAAATCACGTCATTTGCAGGAAAATGAGTGGACCTGTAGATGGTTGTTTTAAGTGAAATAACCCAGACTCAGAGAATGGCTGTGTGCATTGGCTCACATGTGGAAGCTACAGATACCTTAAAGTTAAAATATATCTAAAATATATCATATATATATATATATATATATATATAAACTGTTGTTGTTGTTGTTAGGTGCCGTCAAGTCGGTCGGTATCCCACTCATAGTGACCCTCATAGGGTTTTCAATGGCTGACTGTTTCGGGATTGCCTTGGGAGTGGGTTGCCAGGCCCTTCTCCCATTTTTGCGGTGCTGGGGATCGAACTCAGGGCCTCAGAGACTGCAGCGCAGCGCTCTACCAACTGAGCCAAATCCCAGCCCCCATTAAACTGTATGCAAACTAAATTCTAAAAAGGTAGGAAAACCAGAACTTGGCTTTCGTATTTTCTGAGGGCTCCCAAAGACGGCCGAAAGCTCATTTCCCCTCCTCTGGAGTTGGCCGGGCCCCAGGGCTCTGGTCACCTGCGGAACGATTTCTCCAGTGGGGTTGGCTTTGCCCACCTTGGTTACCGCGGAGGAACGTTCTCTTAGCCCCGATGCGCCGTCTGCCACGGTGCGTGGTCCTAGTGTCTGCCGTGGCTGTCCGTCCCTCTGGGCAGTGGCTCTGGATTTCCGTGGTCAGCTCCTGACCCCCGCCCTGAGCCTCCCCACCCTTCCACCCTCAGCTAAGGGGGGCCGCGCATCCCTGGCACGGCACCCCGAGCTGTGCCACCCCAGGGCCTTGGACGTGGCTGGCCACCGCACTCAGCCCCTTCTGACGCCCGCGACTGTCCACGCAGAGGCTTAGAGACCCAGGTGGGACCCACACTCGCCCTGCCCCCAAGTTCACCCACCCGCAAGCCTTCTCCTTCTTCCTCTTCTCCTCCTTCTCCTCCTTCTCCTCCTCCTCCTCCTCCTCCTCCTTCTTCTCCTCCTCCTTCTCCTCCTCCTCCTCCTCCTTCTCCTCCTCCTCCTCGTTCTCCTCCTTCTCCTCCTCGTCCTCCTCCTCCTTCTCTTCCTCCTCCTCCTCCTTCTTCTCCTCGTCCTCCTTTTTTTGCAAATGTCTTGAATATTTTTTTTGCATTATAGAGGATGATGGAGGCAGAGGCTGGAGTGATGGGGCCAGGAGCCTAGGGACACCTGGAGCCCAGGAGCTGGGAGAGGCGGGAAGGGGCCTCACCTGAGCCTGTGGGGGAGCGCGGCCCGGCCTCCCCTGGACCTCCGACTTCTGCCTCCAGAGCTGGAGGAGGAGGATGGAGTCCTGGTGTTTCAAGCCCTCAGCTTGGGGTTATTTGTCACAGTGGCCCCAGGACACTGGCACGTCCCACAATGAGCTCGAGCTACTGCTTGACCCCCGCGCACCCCAGGACCGGATGCAGGAAGCAGCTTCCCGACAGGAGCCGGCGTGCAGACGTTGGACCTCTGCTTCTTGCAGCCTGACAGCGGGTCTGCGCCGGGCTGGAGCCCCCGGCCCCTTCTCCGCTGGGCTTGGCAGTGACAGCACCCCCATGCAGCTCCCTTCCCGAGCCCCTTAATCCACAGACGCGTTCCCCGCGGTGCCTGGCGCCCGGAGCGGGTCCCTCGCAGACCTGGGTGCAAATGAGCGTCACCTGCGGTGTGGAGCCAGCGGCCTTTGATGTCGGGCTGACACCGGGAGACGGCGGGGGAGGAAATAATTCAAGAAATTTTAAGGAACCTTAATTGAAGTTAACATAAAAGAAGACGCGCGCTGTTAATTCGTCTGTCTCAGGCATAATTTGGGCCTCGGAGACCACGTCCCTGAGCCCGCGCCAGTGTCGAGACATCTTTAATTCAGGAATCCCCGTATTAATTACCCCTGGATAAGGTGGGCTTTGATTGGGAGCCGTTTATCATAGAGCGACAGCGCCCGGCCGGCCTTAACATAAATAAATCAGCGCGGGCCGAGGGGGAGAAAACCCGTCCGCCAAGGGTGAGCCGGGGCGGCGTTTGCTGTCAAGTGTCGGATGAAAGCGCTCTGCCTTACGCGGGTCTCCGCGGTACCTGGGGGTCCGGCCCAGGCCCTCCCACCGCTGCTGCACCCCAGCCCCTTTTCTGTTTTCCATCTTTTTTTTTTTTCTTTTGCGGTTCTGGGGGTTGAACCCAGGGCCTCGCGCCTGCGTGCTCTGCAAGTGCTGGACCACTGAGCTGCGCCCCCAGCCCATTTTTTTTTCCACTTTTTGAGACAGGGTCTCACTAAGTTACGCAGACTGCCTGTGGTCTCGAACTCGCGATCCTCCCGCCTCTGCCTCCCGAGCTGCTGGGATGACAGGTGTGGGACACGGCACCCAGCTTCTGTTTTCTGTCTTGAGGCAGGGTCCTGCTGGATTATACCGGCTGCGTCCAGAGCCGGGGAGGACGGGGTCCCGGTGTTGTAAGGAGTTGGTGTGTGGCCATCATTAGCTATAGCAGTCCCAGGACACTTGCACGGCTCCTCTTTAAGATGGGTTCTCAGATTTCTGATCTCCAGAGCCGTGGGAGGTAAATTTCTAGAGCTTTAAGCCCCTGGGTGTGTGGTCATCTGTCCAGCAGCCCCAGACACACTGACTTTGAGTAAAAAATAAATAACATATGCCGGCTGGATGCCCAGGGCCCTGGGGACTGTGTAAACAAGTGTGTGTGTGCATCTGTGAGCTGCCCTTGGCGGGTTCACAAATACAAGTCATAGGTGAAAATAGCACATTGACGGCTAATTCCTCGTTGTTGTTGTTGTTAGGTGCTGTCAAGTCATTTTCCGACTCATAGCGACCTAATGCACAACAGGGGAAACACTATTGTCAGTGCTTCTCTGCTGTTCATAGGGTTTTCAGTGGCGGATTGATTTTTGGGAGGGGGTTGCCAGGTCCTTCTCCCAAGCCTACAGCACCTGGTGTTCCCAGGCCGTCTCCCATCCAGGTACTAACCAGGCCCGACCCTGCTTAGCTTCCGAGATCTGATGGGATCGGATGCCATGGGGCTATGGCAGGCATAAATTCCTCATAGACACTGTTAATTTACGTCCCTGGTGTTTGTGTGAACTGAATGCTGCTCCTCCGCTCTAGTGCATGGTGTTTGTTGACTGAACAATGTCCCCATGGCATAAAGGAAATTTATAGAAAGAAAACTTGCCGAAAGCTCAGCCTGTGCCCCCCGCCCACTGGACAGGCCCTCTTCCGACATCTCTGAGTTTCCACGGCTTTGCAAACAGAATCCACGGAAGGCGAAGGTCTTCCCCTGGGCTGTGACCGGAAGTTTTGACATTTGAGCACCGATTTTGCGTGGTTTTCGTCAAGACTCTTCATGGGGCACGCTTGCCCCGGAGCGGACAGAGTCTTCGCAGACGGCACATTTTTCTTTCCTACGCCTGACGGTGGGGCTGGGATTTAGCTCGGTTGGTAGAGCGCCGCTCTGCAGTCTCTGAGGTCCTGAGTTCAATTCCCAGCCCCGCAAAAATGGGAGGAGGACCTGGCAACCCACTCCCAAGACAATCCCGAAACAGTCAGCCATTGAAAACCCTATGAGGGTCGCTATGAGTCGGATACCGACTCGACGGCACCTAACGACAGCGACGCCTGAAGGTGAGGCCGCGTCGCCTGACTCCGTAAACTGCTTCAGAATAGAACTCCAGGGGCTGACGGCGTTGCCGGGGTTTGCTCTGCCCACCCGTGTCACTGAGGAGGCCGAGCTGCGTGCGTGTGGTGTAGACAGAGTATGTTTTCGTTCCTGCTTACTGAAGTGGCCGTGTAGCAAACGTGATTTTCCTGTTCTGGGGGGCGTGGAGCGACCTCTCTCTAGATGGGGTCTTTTGTTTGTGCATTTGAGAAACAGCTGATGATGTCGGAAGCGTTCCCTAAGGCGATGTCACCGCCCCGTCCTGGGGGGCATCCGGTGCTGCGATCGGGCTGCTGGGTTCAGGGGCCCTGGTCTGAAAAACGGCCCCTTTCGGAGC
The DNA here is from genome assembly GCA_007922755.1 of Pedetes capensis. Lineage (NCBI taxonomy): Eukaryota > Metazoa > Chordata > Mammalia > Rodentia > Pedetidae > Pedetes > Pedetes capensis. The sequence goes on from VMDO01010428.1 coordinate 12,258, forward strand.
CTTGTTGGAGCCTCGGATGCCGTCCCCCGGCCTGTGCGTCTCCCGTGTCTGTGCAGACGGCAAGCAGGGGCCGGACAGACGGCGCCCAGCCCGGCAGCTTGGTTCTGTCACCTTGCTGGGAGGAAGCTGGCGCCAAGTGTCTTCCTCTGACACCCGCTATACAAACAGCAGCCTAGGACTAACAATTGGCCTGCGGGGCTGTGTTAGTGCCGTGGGGTGGCTGTGACAAAGCCACACAGACCGGGCAGCGTAAATGACGGACGCTCGTCCTGGAGGCCGGAGGCCGGAGGCGGAGGCTGGGCAGGGCCGGCTCCCCCGAGGCCTCTGTCTGGGGCTCACCCGGCCGCCCCTCTGCGTGCGTCTCTGTCCTCTTCTCCTCCTCTGATAAGGACCCCGTCCTGCCGGATCAGGGCACCCCAGGACCTCGCTGTACCTGGATCCCCTCTTTACAGACCTGGCTCCAAACGCAGCCCCGTGATAAGGCCCTGGGGTCAGGCTGCAGTGTGGGAATCATGGGGGACCCTGCCGGATCAGGGAACCCCAGGACCTCGCTGGGCCTCGATCCCCTCTTTACAGACCCCATCCTCACAGGTAAGGTCCAGATTTGTGCATCATGGTGACAGCGGAGGCCTCCAGGGGCCTCCGGCCAGGGAAAGGCGGCCCAGCTTCAGCAAGCGGTGACTGCGCCCTGCCCGTGTGGCCGACGTGGTGGGCCGTGGTGAATGCCAGGCTCTGGCAGGCATGGGCTCGGCTGACTTAGATCTCAGTGGATGTCGGCCCTGAGGGCAGTTTGGGCAGATGGCGTTCCAGCCTGGTGTGTGACAGGCGTGCGGGGGTCCCTGAGGCCGGAGTCCAGGGACAGAGGTGGTGGACACCGGCCTCGAGCCCGTGTGCCTGGAGGCCGCTACCCCGTGTCCTCCACCAGATAGATTGACACAGTGGCTGCAACAACAGCCTTAAACATAAATAAGATCATGTGCCTGGCACAGTTCTGCTGTACATCAAGTCGCTGTGAGTCAGACCCTCACTTGACAGCACCAAACAACAACCACCACCACACTGGGCTAAGCCTTTTAATTCCTGCGTGTTCATTGTATTCCCCACTTCCTTGCTGAATACTGTCTTATTTGAGTAATTGTTGTTGTTGTTAGGTGCTGTTGAGTTCTGTCCAACTCGTAGTGACCCTCAGAGGGTTTTCAATTGGCTGATTGTTCCGGGATGTTCTACCATTAATTCTCTCAAGCTCCCCTGGTGGCCTTGGGCTAGGGGCCGTGCTTCAGCCCAAGTCCCACCTGTTATCTAACCCGCAGCCCGGGATCTGACCCTGTTCTCGGCCCTCCCCACAGGTGGCTGCGTTCTTTCTGCTTTGCCGACTTGTCGTGTTTACCTGCTCTTCTTCCACCGCCCCTTCACCCTAATTTACTTAAATTAACTTATTTTCACGGTGCTGGGTAACAAACCCAGGGCCTCCTGCACGCTGGGCAAGCATTTTCCTGCCGCCCCCTTGGTGAAGTCGCCGGGGGCATCGGAAGTTCCCGTCCTCATCCACAGTCCGTGAGGATTGGGGTGGGGCGGGGTTTGCTAGCACCCCCTATGGATCTTACGATCTTGAGGACAGAGTTATTTATTTATCTGCGTTACTGGGGGTCTCGCACCTGCATCGCAAGAGCCCCACCACTGAGCTGCACCCCCAGCCCGATTTCTCATTTTCTATCTTGAGACGGGGCCTCGCTGGGTTGCACAGGCTGCCTCTGGCCGGAACGTTCGGTCCCCCTGCCTCAGCCTCCCGGCTTGCGGTCTCCCATCCGAGGACTGACCAGGCCGACCCTGCTTAGCCTCCGCGATCTGGACCTAGAGGTGGCAATTGCACAGTGCTGTCGGTGAGGCGGATGCCACTACAGCGTTCGCTTTAAGATGGCTGACTGTATGTGTCGTAAATCCACCCGAGAGCATTTTGAACAAACTCACCATCAAGAAATAATAAAAGCATGGGCAGGTGCGTATTCTAATTACACTGTGCATACACGGATCGAAACAGAACACAGCACCTCATGCACGTGGACCCACACTATGTGGCCTTTTGGGTCTGGTCTCTGTCACAGACCTCCATGTCCTCAAGGCTCATCCACGTTGTAGCACCAGTCAGAGCTTCATTCCTTTTCATAGCTGCGTAATGTTCCACTGACTGGAGGGACCCCATTGTGTCTGCCTGTTGTGTGTTAATGAACACTGGGGCTGTTTGCACATTTTGGTGGCTGTGTGCAGTGAGGCTGAGGGAATCTGTGGATCGGACGCCACAGTGGCACGGCTGCGGCTCCAAACTTCATATGTTGTTGTTGTTGTTAGGTGCCATGTCCGACTCACAGTGACCCTCATAGGGTTTTCAGTGGCCGACTCTTTCGGGCTTGCCTTGGGAGTGGATTGCCGTGTCCTGCTCCCATGTTTGCGGTGCTGGGAATCGAACTCGGGACCTCAGAGGCTGCAGAGCGGCGCTCTACCAACTGAGCTAAATCCCAGCCCAAACTTGATACCTCGACAGCAAAACACAAAGCATGAGGAAAACCCGTTCCCTTCCGACCAAGCGCAGGAAACTCAAAGCTTTCCCAAGATGGCCCTTTCTCCAACCAGGAGCAGAAAAGTTCGGGCGGTTTTTCCACAAAAGTCAGAAACATATTAATTTTTCAGGGCCCGGCCAGTCAAAAATGGCGCGTCCAATTTGCGTCAAGCCCCTCGGCCTGCCGTGAGGGCCGAGAACTGTCCAGCCAGAGGAGATGTCTTGTCAGAGGTCAGAAGAGGGCACTCGGTGGAGGGCGGCCGGCGGGAGCGGCTAACAGGCAGCTCTGATCTGCTCGGACAGCAGACAGCGCGGGAGGAGCGGGCGGAGCCAGGCGCAGGCAGGGGGCTCCTGGGTCCTTCCCAAAGCACTCTGGCTGTCGGCACAAAAACCACATTTGCAGGACAAAAGGGGGCTGTGCAGGAATCCAGTGGGGAAATGCAGCCATTTTTAAAGCCTACTTCAGGAAATCTTGGTGGGGCTGGGGTCCCGGCGAGGACTCTCGGAGCCCCGGGAGACCTGATTACTGTTAATTTCTATTGGGGGGGAGGGGGTTCGGGGCCGCTGAAATACTAATGCTTGGCCGCGGCCATTGTCTTTGACTCTGCTGTATTTTATTTTTAAAACCAGACCCAAGACACCTTCCCGGACATACTTAGTTTGGGCTCCGGGGAGACCCGGCTTTCTACCCCAAGGACCCTTTTGTCTACCCTGCGTGAAGTACTGAGCATACATTCCTGCTCCCTCAGGTGCCAGATTTAGAGCCGTGAGACCCACCGGTGGTTCTGGACGCTGAAAACGTGTTCCCAGGCGGCCACGGCCAATTCCCTTTCTGCACACGCTGGACGGGTCAGCGAGTGCTCTGACTGGGGCTTTGACCCGACAGAGCCAGAAATTGCATTTTATTTTTGAGTCTTTTATTTTTTAATTTGAGGTGCGTTTTATTTTTCTCTGTTTACTGTTATTTCACATTTTTACTGACGGGTAATATTCGTCCACGTGCATGAGGGGGCCGTGTTCTGTTTTGACAGGTGTATGCGCAGCGTAATTAGAATACGCGCCTGCCCAGGCTTTTATTATTTCTTTATGGTGAATTTGTTCAAAAAGTTCTCAGGTGGACTTTATGAAACATACAGTCAGCCACTTTAAAGCAAACACTTTAGTGGCGTCTGCCTCACTGACAACATTGCACAGCTGCCACCTCTAGTTCCAGAACCCTATCATCCCCGCCAAAGGAGATCCAGTGCCCGTTAGTGTTAGTGGTGACTCCCCAGCCCTGACCTTCTGTCTTTGTGGATTTTTCTATTCTAGACGTTTTGCATCAATGGAATCCCACACTGTGTGGCCTTTTGCGCCTGGCCTCTGTCAGGGACCTTCATTTACTCAAGGCTCATCCACATTGTACCACGAGCCAGAGCTTCATTCCTTTTCAGAGCTGCGTAATGTTCCACTGCCTGGGGGAACCACGTTATGTCTGCCCATTGTCTGTTAATGAACACTGGGGCTGTTCGCACAATTTGTGGCTGTGTGCAGTGCTGCTGAGGGAATTTGTGGACAAAGAGCTGTGTGGCTGATGTTTATTGGGCTTTGAATCCCTGGAGGCCCCTTTTCAGATCTTGGTAGACCGGGGTGCAATGTTGCTTAGGTTGTGGGAATCAGGAACCGAAACCAGCCCAGATCGTGCTGGCTGACGGCTGTGAGCGTGGGATCTGGTCCATGCCCCAGGCCGTCGCAGGCCGACCGCTGACAGGAATGGGGACGCTCGTAGGTCAGCTCTTTCTTTACTCTGAGGAACGGCAGGTGTTGTGCAAGTAGGGCCAGCAGGGCCGCCCGAACAGCGGGTGGATCTGTGGTCTCCCCACTGGGGTTGCCGCACCTACCTAGGCCCGCAGGGCTCAGAGCCCTTTGGGTTCAAGAGGAGCAAAGGGAACTTTCTGCCCTGTGGATTTCCCCTGACCCTGGTGTTGTTGGGCCGGGCTCCACCCTCACCCGCTGGCGCCCTTGTAAGCCTGGCGCTGTATTCAATCGGGGCCATCGCAGCCCACCCACGATTTCATCTCAACCATCTGCAGTGGGCCTGTTTCCCAACAATGTCCCGTTCTAAGGTCCTGGGGTCACGACTCGCACCAGAGAATCCCAAAGCCCATGCGGAGTTCCGGTCGCCGGGGCATTAGGATGGGCAAGGTTGGCAGTGAATCATTGTTGCAATGTTATTTCACGTCGATGTGCCGCCCCGCCAAAGATGAGCTGCTTAAGAGCAAGAGAAATCGGCAGAAATAACGGTGGCAACGTGGTTGAATTGGAGGCGAGAGTCTCACCGGTATGGTGTCACATCGATGCGCAATTCCACCACGTATGGGCCGACCAGACGGAAAAGAAATTGCCCCGCAAGAATCGGTCGCTGTGCGTCTGAACTGGCTCTGGGAGGGGCAGGTGATATTGGAAAGGGGGCACAGGGGGGTCTGCTGGGGAGTGGAGGGAGGAGAATTAGTTGAACTGTAAAGACGACCGCGTCCTGGTTTTCCGTGGCACTGGAGATTGGCTCTCGCTGAGTATCGTTCACGGCAGAAGCCACGGGTGCCGAGAAGCTTCCGGGGACTTAGGCGGTCGGCCGCTTGTAGGGGACTTAACTTCAAAGCGGGGTTAATAAGAGCGGTGAGAATTTAGAGGTGTGTCGTGTGGAGTCACCCAAGGCACGGGTTGCGGATGATCAAAGTGCCCGTGAACCGCGAGGGGCGGGCGGCCGGCTAACGATCTTAATTGCGGTCAGAGGTGACTTGCCCCGAGCCGGCGGCCTGTTTGTGTCTCTCCCTTCCACCGGCTCCCACTGCTGTTGTCTGGAGGCGCCGAGAAACTCCAGAGGGAAAGAGGACCCTGCTTCATGCAGCACAGCAAGACGTCCGCCGTAGCCTCCACGGCGGGAGAGACCACGCAGTCAGCGCTCTGAGCGAGGGTTTGGCCCTGTGCAGACTCCCATCCTGGCCAGGTGGCCCACGCGGAACCCTCCGTGCCAGGTTCCTCTCTGTAAATGAGTGAGGTGCCCTTGGGCAACCCACGCCTGATGTGTCTAAGCCAGAGGGGGGGCTGCAAAAATTGAACCAAGTAATGTTCTTAAGAAAAGGTGTCACCGACGGGGGCCGCCTCTCCTAGTCGCCTGTTTCTGTTTTTATTTTTTTATTTTTTGCGGTACTGGGGGTTGAACCCAGGGCCTCACGCTGCATGCTCTGCAAGTGCTGGACCACTGAGCTGCACCCCCAGCCCATTTTCTTTACTTTTTGAGACAGGGTCTCGCTAAGTTACACAGACTGCCTCCGGTCTCGAACTCGCGATCCTCCGTCTCTGCCTCCCGAGCCCCTGGGATGACAGGCGTGCGCCACCGCACCCGGCTTCTGTCCTTTTTTAATGACAGTAAAATACACACTTCAAATCCGTGCAGATCAGCGCCACTGAACGTGTTCATCTGTGTAACTAACCCTCGCCACCATCCAGGTCCGGAACATTTTCTTCTTTCCAGACTGACTCTGCCCCCAATTCCCCTTGTTCCCGCCGCTAGGGCCGACGGTCCTAGTTTCTTTCTGTGTGACTTTGACTGTCCCAGCTCCTCCCATGGTGGACTGACACAGGACATGTCCTGCTGGCCCGGCTTCCTTCACCCAGCGTCTGCCTTTCAGGTTCATCCACGTCACGGCATGTCTTAGAGGCTCTTTCCTTTTTAATGACTGAATACTATTCCACCGTGGGGTATTCCCCACAGTGGCCAGGAAGCAGAGAGAAATAAAAAGAGAAAAGGAGGGAGGGAGAGACAGAGAGACAGAGACAGAGAGAGAGACAGAGAAAAAGAGACAGGTCCCTCCTTGAAGAGACGGGGGTTTATCTGCAGAGAGCCCGTTGTCAACTTGTGCGAGGGCAGCTTGAAATTTCTCCATGAAAAACGCTCTGCATTTTGCTTCTTCTCAGACCCCGTCGGAGGCAGCTGAACTTGCACCCTTTTCCCTGACTCTGTGGTCACGGGTGGCTTTGCATCTTGTCCACGGACCCCGGCCACGTCTCTCAGCTCGGGCCTCACGGCGGCTTATTTTCCTCTTGCCCTGCCCTGCTTTTCCCGTTTGAGCCCCTCGTTCCGATGCCCAGGCTCCCCTCCCCGCAAATCCGTTGCAATCGGCCGTGTTTAATTACGGTTTCAAGCGTCAGGTGCAATCCAACGTGAGCGCCGGTTACCTCGCGCCCCGCAATCCGGCCTGGGACGGCTGCCCCCGCAGCAACTACCTCCCCTCCGAAGGTCAGATGGAGCTGCCTAGCCGGAGCGGCCCCGACACCCGCCGTTTCTGGGGTCTGCAGGAAGCTCTTTCCGTCCCCCCTCTCCCCTCCGACCGCCTTGTCAGTTTTATTAACGCGTGTGGTTAAGAGGCACTTAAGCCCGTGGTACTTAGGATCGCCCCGTCCCTTTGTCCTGTCTTTTCTCCTCCTTGGATACGCAGCCCTCCCCTGGGATCTGTGGTGCTCGGTTCCGGGACCCCGGGACACCAACCCCCACCAGAGCGGAGGTCGTCCGCGTAAAATGAGGCAGCGTTGCCTGGAACGGGCCCACGGCCTCCCGCGCACCGCGAGTCGTCCCTCGGTGGCTGATGAGACTCAGTGCGATGCAGATACTGTGCAAACAGTTGTTGCTCTGTGCTCTCCGGGGAGCGAGGACTAGAGAGAGAGCGGCACGGATGCATATTTCTCTAAAAGATATTTTTGATGTGTGGTTGGTTGAGCGCAGCTTTGTGAAAGCCCTGCATGCGGAGGGAAGGTTGTGTTAAAACAATAACACTAAAAAACTGAGGCCGGACACAGGCAAAGAGGTTAGCGATAGCTTAGCCTTCATTAGCGATAGCTTAGCCTTAATCCGATCGTTGATCAACCTGTTTAAACCACGCGGTCGTAATTAACCAGGCTCTGTCCCCGAAAGCCTCGTTATGTCTGAAGGTGTTTCTTTGGGCGTCCGGGACCCTGAAGCCCTTTCTGCCCAGAGCCCTGGGGCCGAGAACCGTGTGGGAGCCATGGGCTATGCGGGTTCGCTGCTTTGGGAGGGGCTGAAAACCCCACAGACTCACAGGTCTTCCCGGAAGGCTCTGCCCTGGCGTGACCTTCTGGGGGCTGCAGCAGGGATTCCAGGAGGAAACGGGGAGGACGGAGCTGCCCACGGCGGCCGGCCAGGGTGGAAAGAGCTGCAGCTGCCGTTAGCTGCATAGCTGGCCCAGGCGTGGACAGGGACGTGGACGTGGACCCGCACGTGGACGTGGACGTGGATGGGTCGGAGTGACCCTGCTGGTCAGGGGAGAATTCTGAGGGAGGAGGGCATCCGAGGGGGCCGGGACGAGGACACGGGCTCAGCGAGGCAGGAGGGAGGCCGGGCTGAGCCCGCCGCGTCTGTCTCCGGAGCCGTTTGGTGGCTCCGAGTTCAGGGCGAGCTAACATTACAGACTTATTTGGGATTTAAGGGTTCGTTAAATATGCCCCTCAAAAAAGTTTCCAGACTTTTTTGATACGCTACTTTTGTTACCAGGGTACTAATAAGCCCCGGATGAGGTGCCAGGCCGGAGGAAGCTGTCGCCCTGTCAATTACGCGGGGCTGCATTTTGGTGCTCATTATTATTCTTGGATATCCCTAATTTACATCTAAATGCACTGACTAATTTTGATCCAATCATGTCAGGAGTGATAGGTAGAGTGTGGGAGGAGATGACAGGCGCGCGAGCGGGGATTCCGGGAGCCAACGTCCCTCGGGGCGATGATTTAATGCCCGCCTCAGCCCCGGCTGTCAGATTCCCCGGCCAAATTATGACACATTATGCCAGCCACGGGGACCCGCCGCGCCCCCGCCCCGGCCGCTCGGCCCCTCTGCGCCTTGCGCGGTTGTGGGCTGCGGGTCTGTGGGGGCCGTGGAGAAAACTGGGGACCGGGGGACCCCAATAATAACGAGCCCTGCTGGGCGACCCCCCCAAAGATGTCATTGTCATTTTTTTTCCTCCACAAACTTCATGTCAGGTGTGTGGCAGATGGTGGCCTGGATTCTTCCTGCAATTGGGAGTCTCGGTGTGTGGGATTGTGTGCGCGCAGTGTGTCCTGTGTGTGCACGTGTATTCGTGGACGTACGAGTGGCTCTGTGTACCTGCTCGCGCACACGTCTGCGCGCGAGGGCTGGACGTGCCCTCTGTGGAGTGGGGCACCAGTGTGCAGAGGTCCCCGTGTGCCCGTGTGTGCCTGGGAGCATGGCCCGGAGCACAGGGCGTGAGACGCAGGTGCCTCGTCCCATGTCTCTGCTAGTCCACGCGCCCAGGTGCACATGGACTCGCCCTCTCCAGTACGTGGCTCCTTTGTGCTTCTCAGGAGGCCACAGGGAAGCAGAGGCCACGTCCCATGGTGCGTGGGCCCCGAGTGGTCCTGGAATTCCCACGCATGCCCCAGAAAGGCTGCTCACTTCGCGCTCCACACGTGACTTCAGGACGCGTCCCTGGGGCTCCGGGAAGAAAGGGCACCAAGTGCAGTGCCCAACACCCCAGCCACCCCGCAGCACGTGAGCAGCTGGGCTCTTGGTTCAGCGAACCGTCCACACCTGGCCCTCTCTCTGCATACGGAGATTTGCCTGCCAGAAGCGGACCCTTCCCAGGTAGGAGACGTTTGTCAGCACACCTGGTCTTTTCATTCCTTCTCCGGGGGGAAGGACGTGGCTCTGGGGCAGGCGCCCCCGCGATGCTCTGGTTCCCACAGCTGAAACGGTCTGCACGCCCGGCTGCCCGCTTGCCACGGAACGTCTTCTCTGTGTCCCCTCTGCACCCCAAGAACGTGCAAAAGGACCGAGGAGGGTGGGACTCGAGGAGGGTGGGGCCCGTCCGACCTCGTCCGGGTGTCCCTAAGGCAGAACCTGCTCAGCGGACGACTCGTTTCCGACTCTGCACGCGCTCACAGAGCTCCGGGCTGCCGTCTACCGCGTGTCGATCTTACTTTGCAGAATTACACTTCCTGCAATTTCCTCAGGAAGCTGCTGGTCTTTTTCCTACACATGTGGGAAGCCTAATGCTTCACAGGGACGTTGGCGGGGGATCAGATGTAAGAAAGATGACTTCAATGTGGGGCTCTTTCAGGCGGTGCAAACGCACAGGAGTTAATCCGTGGGGTGGACGTGGCGCGCCTGGCTCTGGGAACTTCAAACGGCATATCTGTGGCTGTCATGAAATACCTGAGGCCGGGCACTTGACAGACAAAAGGGGTTCATTGAGCTCGCAGCTATGGAGGTGCGAGGACCTGGCGCCGGCACCGCTCTGCTCCACGTGGACGTGGCGGAAGCGACGTGGCCGGAGCACGTGGGAGAGGGACGGATAAGACGGCCAGGTGGGATGCCAGTGGCTGGGGGGAGGCCAGGCTGCTCTCTGGACAGCCACCGTTTGCAGGAACTGACTCACTGCTGTAAATCCCAGCACAGTCCTGGAGACTGGGCGCATCGATCCATTTACAAGGGTGGGGCTGCGGTGACCCGGCTACACTGCCCTCAGTGCCACCTCTTTACAGCCCTGGGTTTGACCATCCCCACGCTAAGAATTAACGCCCAGGGGACGCATCCGACTCCTGTAGAGATGCGGACTTTGCGACAGACAGGCAGGCAGCTGAGCGAGGAGGAAGCCAATAGGGGAAAATGGGATTTTGACCCGTGTTTGTGGTTGCCTCATCTTTCGGGATTGGTGGCCCCGGCCACAGAGCGGGGCAGGGTGTCTGAAATTCTCACAGCTGCATTTTCCTCTCCCACTGAGACATCAGAAAGTCTGGGTCACAGCTCGGTCCCCTTGGGTCCCAGGTCCTGCTGGGGCTTGAGTCTGTTCGCAAGATCCAGCAAGGGTCCGCAGGCTGGGAATAGCTCTTCCTCTGGCAGCGTGGACCAGCTTCCCTCTGAGCCTCGCTGGTTCAATCCCATTGTGAGTGAGAGCAGGCCGTGGGGTTGCAGACTTGGCATGTTGACATCAACAGCAATAAGAAAACATACGCACCCAAGAAAAAGCACCTTATAAACATGGCGGTTGGGCAGAAATGCTCTAAAACTTTTTGTCTGTTTGCTTGTTTTGAGATAGGGCCTGGGCACTCAACCTGGGCTGGCCTTGAACTTGCGCTCCTCCTGCCTCAGCCTCCCAAGTGCCAGGATGGCAGATGGGCACCACCACGTCCGGCTTCGGAAGGCTCAGATTTAGAAAGTTGTTGTTAGGTGCCACTGAGTCGGGTCTGACTCATAGGGTTTTCGATGGTTTTCGGTGGGCAGCTTTTGACAGCGTCCGGTCGCTCCTTTAGGGCCGCCCGGCCAGGGGGACCTCGCCTTAAGATCCTTCATTAATGGCATCTGCCAAGGCGCACTTTCCAATTAAAACCCCGTTCACAGGGACCGCGATCAAGATCTTAACGTGCCTTTTTTGGCAGATGCAATTCTACCCATCACTGGGTCTTCCATTTCTGAAAATGGCCACCCGTGGCCCAGACCACGGGGCTCGGTACGCAGTAGGCCTGGGTAGCCCCTCGTGAGGCCGGAGGCTCACGGCTAGCCCAGCTCAGAGGACCCGCTCTGCCTCCCTGCAGCTGCCACCGACAACCACTTGGCGTCCCATTTACGCAGCCCAGGAGCCCGGCTTCTCGCGCCAGCCTCGAGTGCCCCGCGTGGCGGTGCTCCGGCCGGGTGTGGGCTGTGCGCCCGTCGTCCCAGCACTTGGGAGGTGGAGGCAGGAGGATCGCGAGTTTGAGATCGGGCTGGGAAACAGGGGTTAGAGCCTGTCTCCAAAAAAATAAAAAGCAAACCAAACTGGAGCCAAACAAAGGGCCCCCTTTGTGTTCCAGCAACGCCATTGTGTTGGATAAACTGCAGGAGCTCGGGAACCACAAGCCTGAGAGACATAGGACATCCACGCCACGCGGCTGGGTCCTGCATCCGTGAAAACTGCCTGCTTGTCTTTTGAGGCGGCTCTTCTTACCCCAAAGTGACCGCGCGTCAAAAATCATTCTTGCTCACTTAGCCCTCTCGGTCGATATCAATTCGGATGACCGGCCAAAGGTCACTCTCTCTCATTTTTCCGTCTCCTTCAATATCAATTAGGATGCCCGCGGTACCTGCAAAGGCACTGTGGCCGGCCATCACTGCCGGAGATGGAGACTTTTTGCTTGTGATTTGAGTCAAAATTTAAAATCCTCCGAGGGAAGCAGGGTGGGTTTTTAGCACCAGAGACAACATCTAAGTCTCCTGGAATGACGGGCTCAAGCTCGGGGTGCGCAAGGACGGTGCTTCCAAGCTCCTGGCTCCGTTTTCCAGGGGTCCAACCCCACCTTTTAACACAACAAAGCATCGAATGCAGCTGTGTCTGCCTGGGGCCTCTGGCGGGGTGACTTTTGGTCCAGTGGTCTGGAGGTCGGGCAAGAACGAGCGTCGTGCAGTGCGGAATGGCTCTTCGTCTTTGTGGAAGAACGTTGTTGTTGGGTGCCGTCGAGTTGAGTCTGACTCACAGCGACCCTCATAGGGTTTTCAATGGCTGACTGTTTTGGGATTGCCTTGGGAGTGGATTGCCAGGCCCTTCTCCCATTTTTGTGGTGCTGGGAATCGAACTCGGGACCTCAGAGACTGCAGCGCAGCGCTCTACCCACTGAGCTAAATCCCAGCCCAGGTCGGCGCTTCATAAAACCTAAATCTTTTGGCGTCTCACGGTGACGATGCCTGAAGGTGGGGGTGCCAGGGCTCAGCGTCCCGCTCCCCTAGACCTGCAGAATCCCCTCCTCCCAAGCGATGCGGGGTCCCCGACGCGGGGGACGGTGTCAGACAACGCTCCGTGAAGTCGCCTGGGCCGTCATTAACCCACAATGGCCTCGCTGCACTGTGGCGCTGGGTTTCCTGGGATAATGAGCAGCTATTTCTCGCCCTCATTTCTCCAGACTGGCGCCTGCAACAAAATCAACCTGTCCCTCAAGCGCAGGCACCTGGTTTATATTCATATTGCACAGATTCACCGTTTCTAAATGTCCAGGGATATTTTTCTAAGCTGTCCGCACTCCACAGTGGACACCGGTTGCCTTGGTCTGATAAATGAATAGGTAATTGGACGGAGTGAAACCCGACTTCCTGAGTCCCAATTTAGCCAACTGCTATCGGGACTGAATGGGAAAAAATAACCAAAATATGCGTCTCTATGTAAAGCCGCGCGCCCTTACAATTGTCATGGTCTGTCTTCTTTTTTATTTAATGGTCTCGTTTTTAGAATCAGCGTGGTCTAACATGAAAATAATCAAGGGAGCCGGGCACGGTGGCGCACGCCTGTCATCCCAGCAGTTGGGGAGGTGGAGGCAGGAGGATCGCAAGTTCGAGACCCGAGGCAGTCTGTGTAACTTAGACCCTGTCTCAAAAAGTAAAAAAAAAAAAAAAAAATGGGCTGGGGGCGCAGCTCAGTGGTCCAGCACTTGCAGAGCATGCAGGCGCCAGGCCCTGGGTTCAACCCCCAGTACCGCAACAACAACAACAACAACAACAACAACAACAACAACAACTAACAATAATGATAATAATGATAATAAAAATCAAGGCAAGTCCTTCATGTCTCAAATCCCAACGATACTTACTCTGCCTCAGTCTTTTGCGACTTTTTCCGAGGCGGGTTAGAGGTTTTGTAAATGGTGTTAAACTCACTTTCCATGATAGTAGGTTGAGATGCAACTGTTGCATTAGAAACATCGATCCTGAATTGTTTTCTTTCCCTCCCGAGCACGGGGAACTAACCCATCCGGCCACATTTTGTGACCCAGGTTGCGGCTATTCACAGGCTAAGGAGGGGGTTTGTTCCAAGACTCAGGTGTGAGTGGCGCTGCCCGGGGCGGGGGCTCCGGCGTCCCTGGCACGCCGCTGAGGGCGGAGGGGCAGATGCACCGGGTCTGGAGACCGGGGTGGGGTCTGGGATTCCCTTGTGAGCCGTTCTGATGGCTGCGTCTGTTCCCAGCGGGAATCGGCAGAAACGAGCTCAGCCCGGCGCTGCCCACGCGCACTTTGCCCGTGGGTCCTTCAGACGATTCCTTCAAACCTGTCCAGGGCGGACTCTGCCTCCCGGGGGCCCCCGTTCTCACTGCCAGGGTGAAGCTCATGGTGGCATCCTTTGCAAACGTCAGCATTGCAGAAGCTCAGCGGGTCCCGGCTCGGGAGTGACCGCCACCTGGCGCTGGCCTCTTCCCTCGGCGCCCAGCGCGGTGCCCCTCGTAGGAAATCTGGGATTTGCAAAAGCGCCGTGGCCCCCGCCTCCACCCCCGGACGCCTCAGCCACACACATCCAGGACCGGTCCTCAGCCCGCCGGGGCACAGCAGCCCAGCCTCCCCTCAGCTCGGCCCGGCGAACCGCGGGAGGCCAGGATCCTCCTCGATTCCTCAGCCCTCAGCGTGCTGCGTGGACACAAAGCGGAACGAATGTCCGATACACGATCGAGCGACTGTCAGCTGAATGCACTAGGCTTGGCGCTCGGTGCCTGGGGGACCCGCTAACGACACGTTGCCTGGCTTTTGCTTTTTTTCTCTCTTCTGCTTTAATGAATTTTGCAAACTCAGGGTTCCCCCCACCCCACAAAAAAAGCAAACCTCAACATCTATTGTGATCAATTTAAGGAGAGGCTCCTAACCTCATGCCTGTTACAAAGAAGGTGCTTGTTATTATCCATGCACTCGGGGCACCTGAGCACAGAGCTCAGAGGGATCTCGTGTCCAAAACCCATAGTTTTATCCACAACAGGCCAAAGTGGGGGAGAGCCAAGTGCATCATGGCTGAGTAGATAAACAAACCCTGGTAGTTATATAAATGCAATGGAATATTACATAGCCATGAAAAAGAATGATGTTCTAACGCAGGCTACTACATTCTGTGGTCCTGAGGGGTCAGGGCTGTGGCATAGCAATTTGGCTGTCAAGACTCAGCCCTACAACAACCTGGTATTTGGGAACAGGACCTCGTGTAGAAAAATAGCTTTTACTTTCCCCTCTGCATATGCGTTCTGTGGGTGATAGGGGGATGAACCTGGGGAGTTTAGTACCTGGCTGGCGGCCCCTTTCTAAAAGGAAAACCCTGGGAGAAGGGCCTGGCAATCCACTCGCAAGGCAAGTCCCTCTGAGCTCTGTGCTCAGTTGCTCAGGTGCTCTGCATAATGAGTCTGCCTTAACGTTGTTAAGCGCTCTTCGTGAACACGAGTTTTGATCACTGCCTGACGTCTCCCCCGACAGCCGCCTCGGCCTGTGCCTGACCCAGCCGTTATTTGGGGGATTCAGAATTTTTTCATAAACCTCCCAGGGAACAAAAGATTGCCTGTGAGACTTGCAGAGGGAGAAGGGCCGGGTCCTCTCTGTCATCGAGAAAAGGCCCCGTTGGTCGTCTCAAGGGGCTTTGGGGGAGGTGGCAACAGCTCGCAGTCCCACGGCCAGACTGTGGCGCTGGGTGGGTCGCCTGCCTGGGACCGGTGTGGGCTTTTGCTTCTAAAGGAAAAATGCAACCCTGCAAGTTTAGCAGCTACAAAGCGGGGTCCTCCCCCGAGTTGCACCCTTTGCTTGTAGCATGGCGACCGTTCGCTCTTCACGTCTGTCTTCCTGCAGGGTCTTTCTTGTCTCCGTCATGCACAGGGAGAAGGGCGTGGCAATCCACTCGTGACGCAATCCCGAAAACAGTCAACCACTGAAAACCCCGTGAGGGTCGCTATGAGCTGCACCCGACTCCACGGCACCCCACAACAACAACAACAGGTTAGGTGTGGTGTTTGCTCATTTTTCTCACACGCAGAGGTTGTTTAACAATTGTTAGGACCGAGAACCTGGGAACCACACCGAATGGGGTCTGTGTACCAATACCACAACCTACTACCTCCGTTAATCACAGCTAATTAACTCCTTTAACTCCCACTTTCCCAGTTGGTGGCAAATCCCCTATTTTTTTTTTTGGGGGGGGGGCAGAATGTTGCTATATGTAGCCTAGGCTGGTCTCAAACGTGTGATCCTCCTGCCTTGGCCTCTTAAACGCTCCGATTTCCGGCATGCGTCACCAAGCCTGGCTTCACCTACATTTTTATAACTAACATATGTGGGCTGGGATTTAGCTCAGTTGGTAGAGCGCCGCGCTGCAGTCTCTGAGGTCCCAAGTTCGATTCTCAGCACCACAAAAATGGGAGAAGGACCTGGCAACCCACTCCCAAGGCAATCCCGGAACAGTCAGCCATTGAAAACCCTATGAGGGTCGCTGTGAGTCGGATATCAACTCGACAGCACCTAACAACAACAACAACAAGCTATGTGGATAAGATGTCCAGGAACCCATCAACTAACTGTGTCCAGACTTGGGTCCCACCCTCAAAATCTCTCATTATGTATATGCAAACTTTCCAAAATCCAGTCAAAGACCAGGAATTCAAAACATCAATGACCCCAAACCTTTTGGATAAGGGATACTCAGTCTGTGGTATATTTTGTAAATGTTTTCCTTTTTACTTGATACTACTTGGTATTATTTATAACTTTTAGAGATTGTTGTTGCTGTTAGGTGCCATCGAGTCATGTTCGACTCATAGCGACCCTCATACGGTTTTCAATGGCAGATTGTTTCGGGATTGCCTTGGGAGTGGATTGCCAGGTCCTTCTCCCATTTTTGCGGTGCTGGGAATCGAACTCGGGACCTCAGAGACTGCAGAGCGGCGCTCTACCAACTGAGCTAAATCCCAGCCCCAACTTTTAGAGATACAGAGTTTTAAGTCTGTGTGTTGTCAAATCGATCCTGTGAATTTTCCCCTATGATTTTATGTTGCTTTTATTCCTAAGGAGTCTTTGTCAGTGTACAGAATTAATGTGCACCCATATTTTTACCCTTAGTGTATGATTTAGTTTTATATTTCGGACTTTAGCACACCATAGTGTCTGGCTGAGGTGAGCCCTAACTCACCTCCCTTGTGCACCCCAAAGCCATTTGTTGAATAAGACTTTCCTTCTCTGATGATTTTGATAATTTATTTATCACATGTCAGGTCATATGGTATTCATAGATACCGGGGTGTATTTTCGGGATATCTGGCTCTTTTCCATCTGTTAATTCTCATTCTCGTTCCATACTGCCTTAATTATTGTAGCTTTAAAATAAAATATGTTTTACTTCACAAATGGTAACCCTTTCATCATCGACCTTTTATTACACACACATAAGAGATTTCTTGGCTATTTCTTGTAGATTTCCTTTCCAGATGAGCTTTGGAATCATTTTGCCAGAGTTGAAAGGAGCCCATTTGGACTCAATTAGAAACACATTCAATTTAAACATTAATTACGGAAACCTCGATGTCTCCGGCCTCGCCAGGACACGGCGGGTCTCTCCGTCCATCCACACTGTTTTTCTCATCCCCCCAACAAAAATCTGTTTTGTTTTTTGTCACGTGGGCCGTGCATATTTAATGTGTCGGCCCTTTTTATTCTTGAGGCTGTTACGAGTGGGGCCGTTTGGTTTCGCCTTTTCTAGCTGGTCCAGGACGCCCTGCAGACGGTTGTTGAGTTTTGGATAATTTGTTTTGTGTCCAACTACCTGGCCATGTTTGCCTTGGTTTTAAAATCTTGTTTTTACCCTTGACTCCCTTGGGGTTTCGTGGGTCACCTAGAAGTCACGCTCTTTCTCCCCATCCTAAATTCACGCTCCTGACTCCTGTCTCCTGCCTGTCTGCGAGGATTCCCGCCTTGAGAACCAGGAATCATTCTGACCAACAAACAACCCAGCCTGTGTTTCACGGCGTGGGTAGGGGGCGCCCCAAAGTCTCCTTGCTGAGGGCTTGGTCCACAGCTGGCACGTCCAGGCACGAGGGCTTTGGGATCACGGTGGCTCCGACCTCACAGATGGATTAATCCACTTACGACCTCAGACCTTGATGGCGCTACTGGGAGAAGGCGGGCTGGGATTTAGCTCAGTAGGTAGAGCGCTGCGCTGCAGTCTCTGAGGCCCCGAGTTCAATTCCCAGCACCGCAAAATGGGAGAAGGACCTGGCAATCCACTCCCAAGGCAATCCTGAAACAGTCAGCCATTGAAAACCCTATGAGGGTCACTATGAGTCGGACACGACTCGATGGCACCTGACAACAACAACAACATTGAGAGAAGGTGGTGGCTGGGTAGAGGTCGTGGGTCCTCGGAGACCTGACTGTGAGGTGAACGTCCTGTTCCTGGCCCTGCCTCTTCTTCACTCCTTCTCTCCTGCTTCCTGGTAGCCTTGGCGCTAGTGCTTTTCTCTGCCACCCCTGTCTGCCATGACACTCTGCTGCACCATCACCTAGAAGCATGGAGTCACCATCGTGGCTGGAGCCTCTAAGACTGTGAACCAGGTCAGTCTTTCATGGATGTTTGGTGAGACCCACATTTGCTCCATTTCCTGGGAGGACAGCTCCTTAGTGACGCCGGGGAGATTCACCTGGTTATCTTGGCTCAGGTGCACTCGGTGAGACTTCCTGGGGGTCAAATTGCCACAGTTCTGACTCATGCCACGGTATTTTCAGTCGCATCATATGGTTGTGAAAGCTGGACATTGAACAGGGAGACAGGAAAAGAACTGATGCTTTTGAATTGTGGTGCTGGAGACGAATATTGAATATACCATGGGCTGCCAAAAGAACCAACAGATCTGTCCTAGAAGAAGTGCAACCAGAGTGCTCCTTGGAAGCAAGGATGGTTTGATCGCATCTTACATATTTTGGACATGTAGTCAGGAGAGACTAATCCCTGGAGAAGGACATCATGTTTGGGAGAGTGGGAGGTCAACAAAAAAAGGAAAACCCTCCACCAGATGGATTGACACAGTGGCTGCAACAATGCGTTTAAACATAAACAAGATAGTGTGCCTGACACAGTGTACAGGAGTGTTTCATTCTGTCGTTGCTATGAGTGGCACCTAGCAAAAGCTATGTGTAGGAGAGGATTTCCACGTGTCTCTGAGGACAGCTGGGACAGAGCAGCTTTGTCCTTGAAGTAAGGGGGTTGGCTTCACTATGGCAGCCTCTCTGGAACAGGAAACCCTGGATTCCCCTGGTAGAAGGACCCCAGGTGTGGGGAGCGACACTGCAGAGGTTCTGTGAAGCAGTGAACATGGCAGAGTGAAGGACGCGCCTGTCTCATTGGCTCTCTCAGTCGGGGTTGCTGAGAGAAGGACTGGGTCCAGGTGTTATGGGGAGATGTTTCCGGAAAGCACCATGTGGAGGGAGTGAGGACGGGGGACAGGGCCAGGGAAGGAGGCGTTAGGAGCGGCTTCCTGCCCTGGGTCTTGGGGAGGCGTCCAACAGAGGACCTCAGACCCGGCGGACCGTGCTGGGGCTGCCTCACCGGTGGACAGGACTTGGCTCCTCCTCTGCCACCCCCTCCTCCCGGTCATTTCTGAAGCCTCGCTCCCTGGCGCCTCCTGCTATGGTGTCCCTTTTGAAGGACGGAAGGGTCTTGCCTCGCCAGGTGTGGTGGCGCACGTCTGTCATCCCAGCAGCTCGGGAGGCAGAGGTGGGAGGATTGCGAGTTCGAGACTAGAGTCAGTCTGTGTAACTTAGCGAGACCCTGTCTCAAAGAGTAAAAAAAATGGGCTGAGGTGCAGCTCAGTGGTCCAGCACTTGCAGAGCACGCAGGCGTGAGGCCCTGGGTTCAACCCCCAGTACCTCAAAACAAACAAACAACAACAAAAAAAGAAGGGTCTAGCCTTAGACTCGAGTGAATGTCAGCTCCTGGAGAGCTGGTGAAAACGTGGGTGGGTGGGTCCCGCATCTACGTTTCCAGTTTAGGGGGTTTGAGGTGACTTTACAAGGGTCGCTGGGCTCCTCCGAGCTCACACACTGAAGCTCCGACCTCCAGGACCTCAGGGGGGACTGTGTCTGGAGATGGGTCTTTAACGAGGCCATCGAGGTGGGGCCATGCCCCGGGGGGACCCTGACGGGACAGGACTGGGGTCCTCGTAGGAAGGGAAGAGGACTCAGAGGTACACAGAGGGATGACCGTGGGAGGACCCGGGGAAGACAGCGTCCACAGCCCCAGCAGTGCGAGTTTCTAATGCCTTCCCGGGGAAGGCTCTTGTTGCCGGGCGAGGACGTCTCCGAGAGCCTCTAATTTATTCCATCAGAAGGCGGAAGCCCCAGCGATTCATTCTGGGATGTTAGTGTAATTAAGAAAACACAAACCTCGATGAAAATATCACAGAAAACAGAACATACCGTCCAATTTCCCCGTGAATGTTGATGTGCAAATTCCAGATAAAACACCAGCCGGCGGAATTCTGCGGTGTATTAAATAAAAGAACAGTGCATCATAACCAACTAGTGTTTATTTCCGGAACGCGAAGATGTCTCAATATCTGTAAGTCCGTTAACATAATTAATTACATCTTCAAATTAAAGGGGTGGAATCATTTGAATTTATTCATACATGCTGAAAAGGCCTTTGATAAAATGCACAGGGAAGTTCTTACAAGAAGCTTTTAAACAAATTAGAAGCTTCTTTAATCCAATCAATAGCACACACCACCTCAACTGGCTACACGCCGATACTGCTTCCAGAAATAAATACCAACTTGAGGAAGCCCTGGACACCACCGTTTGGGGTACCTTTGGGGGTTCTCGGCAATACAACATGACAATAACATGTGATAATGTTTGTCTTCATTTTGAACATTGGCATTGATTATTTTAATTTGTAGATGATATTGATTGGATACTGGAAAACCGAGACACTGGCAAAATAGAGGGGCATCAGGAATTGTCATGGTGGCTGGATACTCCATAAACATACAAAACCAGTGTTTCCCTCCGCCATATTGCCAGTCTTCAGAGAGTGTAGAATTGGTCTTATTGAGGTCACAGGCTTCCCTTTGGGCAGGAGAGGACGGGTTACCTCCATTATTTTTGCAACAACCATCCATAGTAGGGACTCATAGTGTGCGACTCATAGTGACCCTTATAGGGTTTTCAATTCAACGCAAAAGAGGAAAACCCTCCACCAGATGGATTGACACAGTGGCTGCAACAATGGGTGAAACATAAATAAGATTGTGTGCCTGGCACAGAATCGGGAAGTGTTTTGATCTGCTGTACATAGGGTTGCTATGAGTTGGACTTGACTCGATGGTACCTGGCAACAACAACAACATCCATAGTAGGGAGACAGGTAACTCCCGAGTGGTCAATAAAGGGACATTTTAACAACAACGACAACAACAAAAAGGGAGGATGGTTTTATGTGGCCAAATCCAAATTATGGTCACTCTAAGTGGCAGGAGCCTCACCTGACCCATGCCGCCACCTACAGGCAAGTACAGGGTGGTGGCCTCCATAACGGACCACGTGGGGCACTGCCATGTTTTTTTTGAGGGCAAACTCAACTGGTCCATGATCATTTGATTTTAAATTATTTCTCTTTCAAAAATAATATATTCTCCAGGTAACAAATTCGTATTCGTTGCCTAGGGCCGCTATGACAAATTACTGCATCCCGGTGGGGCTCATCAACCACAGAGCTTCGTTGTTCACCGTTTGTGAGGCTGGAGCCAAGGTCAAGGCGGGCAGATTGGGCGTCTGGTGCGGCTGCTTCCTGGTGCACAGAGGGCGCCTTGTCCTGTGTTCCCACCTGGTGGAAGGGGCAGGGGCGCTCTGAGGTCTTTTATCAGGACACCGGTCCCATCCATGAGCCTCCACTTTCCTGACCGCAGCACCTCCAAAGCCCCCAGATCCTGACACCACCACCTGGGGTGGGTTTTCAGTGCGGGAATTTCCAGAGGGCGCGAGTATTCAGACCTCATTTCTATCTTCCCGTGTCTTCTCCCCCGTGTCCGCGACGCTTCCGTTTCTTATAAGGACACTGCCGTTGCATTTAGGGCCACACCAATGCGGGGTTACTTCATCTCGATATTCTTTTGTATTTTTATTTTTTTGCGGTACTGGGGGTTGAACCCAGGGCCTCGCACCTGCATGCTCTGCAAGTGCTGGGCCACTGAGCTGCACCCTCAGCCCATTTTTTACTTTTTGAGACAGGGTCTCACTAAGTTACGCAGACTGACTCTGGTCTCGAACTCGTGATCCTCCTGCCTCCACCTGCGAAGTCGCTGGGATGACAGGCTTGCGCCACCGCACCCGGCTCTACTTTTAATTTTGAGACAGGGTCTTGCTAAATTACACAGGCTGCTTCTGGCCTCTAATTCGCGATCCTCCTGTCTCAGCCTCCTGAGCAGTGGGGATTAGAGGCTCGGGCCATGGTGCCTGGCTGGTTGCCAATATTTTAAATATTGGCCATCTCCTCATGCATATTTGGTGCCTGACTTCCATAAGAAATGTGGGAGGGGGGCCACGCTTAGCCTGCACGATCGCCGTGGCTGGAATTCATGTTGCTGTGACTTTGGGGGAGCGCACAACTTTGGTTCGCTGAAGCCCCCCACTCCTTAATGCCTCTCCCACACTTTCTCAGCCTCACTTATGGTTCTTGTTGGCTTGTGCAGACACTGAGCTTGGGATCCCTCATTTAGAGAAATATCGTCCGCCGGGCCACGTGACAAGCGTGCATTTACTGTTAGCATCCGATCCTGTCAGATCTCGGAGGCTAAGCAGGGTTGGGCCTGGTTAGTCCTTGGATGGGAGACCTCCTGGGAACACCAGGTGCTGTAGGCTTGGGAGACGGACCCGGGAACCCACTCCCAAAAATCAGTCTGCCATTGAAAACCCTGTGAACAGCAGAGAAGCACTGACAATAGTGTTTCCCCTGTTGTACACCGGGTATCTATGAGTCAGATACCAACTCGAAGGCACCTAACAACAACAACAACAACTTTCTTAGAAGTGGGTGTGGGTGTCAGCTGTGTGCATGGGAGGCCAGAGACTGGGGACTTCTCCAAATCCCAGCGGGAGCTCTGATCTGAAGCACCGTCCCACGGGACCCAGTCCTGGGCAGGGCGGGGACTGAGCGGAGCCAGGTAGCGTGATTGGAGCTGACTTCTTCAGCGAGCCTGTGCCCTGCACGCGGGGCTAAGTGAGCCCATGGGAGCAGATGACCCGTGAGCTCGTCAACTGCCCTTTGCAAATTTCTTTAAATGGAAAACACAATTTAGGCCACGGAGAAGGAGCGGAGAGAGTCCAGGCATCAACTGGCAGGCGGTGGGAGGAGGCAGAGGATGGTGCGCGCATCTCTCCCCGACAGGAAGGCGGAGGAGGCCTTGCCGGGGAAGGAGGCAGCCGCTAAGGGCAGCTTCTGCACCTGTACGGCTCAGGTGCATGACAGACGGACAGTTTGTGCCCTGCGCCCTGTTTTCTGCCAGGGCAGCTGCTCCTGATGCAAAGCAAAGTGCAGAAGGAGGCTGTGGAGGGTGCGTGGCCGGCCTGCAGGGATGGGGAGGCGGCTCTGTGGGCTGGGGCTCTGCTGGCCATGCTGTGGAGGGACGGCCAGTGGCTGCCTTCAGAGGTGGAGCTCAGGACCAAAGGGAGGGAGAGGAAGGGGGGTGAGAGGCGCCGTGGAGGGTTCCGGAGGAAGAGGAGGAAACTGGGTGCTTTGCGTCACAGGCAGGTGCGTGTGCTCAGCCCACACGTGGCCAGTCACACGTGGCCAGTCACACGTGGCCAGTCACACGTGGTCAGTCACACGTGGTCACCCACGTGCACAAAGCCACGTGCACACACGTCCTCACGCACGCGCCTGTTCACCCGGCACTGCTCCGAAGCAGAGGTCTCCAGAGGGCGCACGCTGGGCCTCTCCACAAGGGACTCTGCATCCTCCTGCTGGCCTTGCCCAGACAAGCCCCCAGGCTCAGACCTCACAAAGGGAAACGTCCTTCTTTCACGGGATACGCCTCCGTGTCACATGTCTGTCATCTTGTCATGCTGTGGGGCTTGCATGTGGTGCGATGCTGAAAGCTTTGCCACTGGCGTCTCAGACACCAGAGGGCCACCCATGGTGGACAGGTTCCAGCTGAGCTTCCAGACTAAGACAGACCAGGGAGAAGGACCCAGCAGCCCACTCCTGAAACAATCAGCCATTGAAAACCCTATGAATAGCAGAGAAACACTGACAGATACAGTGCTGGGAAATGAGCCTCCCAGGCTGGAAGGCATTCAAGAGACGACTGGGGAAGAGTTGCCTCCACAAAGTAGAGTCGGCCTTAATGATAGGAATGGAGTGAAGACCCTGGGACTGCCTTTTGCTGATGTGGCACGACTCAAAGTGAGATGAAACACAGTGGCTGCAACAATGGCTCCAACATAAAAGGATCATGTGCCTGGCACAGTGTCAGGGAGTGTTTCATTGTGCTGTACACAGGGTCACTATGAGTCAGGCCCAACTCAGCAGCATCTCACAACAAATGCCATACCTCCACAGCCGGGTGTAAATCCTACTGCCATCACTGTTACTTCCTTCCCGCCTGCGAGGTGGGACATCGTCCTAACTAGGACAAGAGAGCATTGCGTCCGTAATTGCGCCATTCCGACACGAGGAAGAAACTCAAGTGCAGTTTGCCGGCAAAGTCTGAGGCCGCCGAGGATCCCCGAGAGGAGGTCACCTAATGAATTCCCCCCTGGAATCCATCCGCACATTTTAATTAGATTTTCGGTGATGGGAGTAGCGCCCGTCTTTTAAAAGTGTTGGCAGACATTGAGGGTTACACGGGGGGAAAGAGGGAGAAGATAAGGCTGTTTGCCTCAGCCGCGATTTCCCCTGTCTGGTTGGGTGTTTGGAAAACGCCATGCTCAGGGCGTTCCAGGATAATGCAGAGGCAAACGCCTCGGCCCCTCCTCTTTCTAAAAAAATAATAAATCCCGTAGACCCGGGGGCACCTGTAAAATCCTTTACCAATTATTTTAATGACGGCCGAGGCACCGTGTTTCACGGAGAGGCATTTTACGGCTGGGGGTGCGGTGTAATGAATTAGAGGAGCGTTTGCCGAGCCGTAAGAGAAGCAGCGAGCGCCTTCGAAGATTCGGAGCCAGGGAGGCTGTGTGGCCTGAACCCGCCACGCTCTGCGTGACGCTCCGACACCCTCACTTAGCTGCTCTGTCCTCCAGAAACAAATCTCGTTTCTGGGAATTTTCGATGCCATTTTGTTGATCCACCTAATGCACCTGTTCATTCACCAGGAATAGTGATTAAGGGGGAATTACGGCCCATGTAGTGACGCGCTTTTAAAATTCAGGCTGTTTGCAGGACGCAAAGCTGTCCCCCTCCTCAAGGTTGTCTTTTTTCACCATTTCCTTACAAGTCCTCCGATAGAAAGTTTGCACTTTTTTTCTTCCTCCGAGGCAGTTGTTGTTGTTGTTGTTAGGTGCCGTTGAGTCGGTATCTGACTCATAGCGACCCTCATAGGGTTTTCACTGGCTGACTGTTTCGGGATTGCCTTGGGAGTGGATTGCCAGGCCCTTCTCCCATTTTTGTGGTGCTGGGAATTGAACTCGGGACCTCAGAGACTGCAGCACAGTGCTCTACCCACTGAGCCTAATCCCAGCCCCTGTAAGCCATCTGGCTCACTTAAACTTTAAAGATGAAGACGATATTTGGTATGACGGGTCTGCATCGAGTCGCTGACATCTCCAGCCACAATCCGGGCGCTGCAGAGGGAGGAGGCTGGGGAGAGAGGACATGAAGGACCTCGCAGGGGCCGCCCCGCACTGCAGCCTGGCACTGGCAGGGAGCAAAGCTGAGGCTGGAGAAGGGAGCTGGGCTGGCCTGGCGCCCCGGGAGCGGATCCCGGCTTCCGTCCTCCTTTGCTTTCCTCTTCCTCGTTGGACGGCAGCTGATGATGGGCCCGGGTGCCTGGCCAGCCAGGAAAACCAAGGCCAGTGACCTCTGCTCTCTGCAACTCCTGCAGTTGTGCAGACTCAAGACGCTGGAATTCAAGTTGCGCCTGGTACAGCCTTGATAATAATAGCAGACCAAACGGCCCTGCTTGTCCTAAAAGGCAGATTAACGAGGGTCTCTGTGCTGGGATTTGGCTCAGTTGGTAGAGCGCTGCGCTGCAGTCTCTGAGGCCCCGAGTTCAATTCCCAGCACCGCAAAAATGGGAGAAGGGCCTGGCAATCCACTCCCAAGGCAGTCCCGAAACAGTCAGCCATTGAAAACCCTATGAGGGTCGCTATGAGTCGGATACCGACTCGACGGCACCCAACAACTGTGCCATTCACCCACAGCCTGCAGAGAACAAAGTCAACAGACTGCGATCACGTCCGCTCTGCGCCCCTTGAGCTGTGCCGGCTGGTTACCCTTCCTGACATAATAAATGGTACTCTGAGGCCCGGGGCGCTCTGGGCACATCAGAAAAACTTTCTCCTGGGGAGTGAGCGCCTCTCAAGCAATGCCCGGCCCCCGTGCCGTGGCCCAGCGAAGAATGGAGTCTGGGCGGTGGGTGCCCGGCCCCTGAGCGGCGGCCAGGCCTGGGCTGGGAGGCTGCGTCTGCACTGGAACGTGGGTGGTGTGCAAACCACTTGAGCTGTGGTCATGGAGGTGCCCGGGCCCAGCGGGCTCCCTATGCACCCGCGATCCTGTTCTCTATTGCTTTTGAATTCATTCAAATTCCAGCGTCCTCTGCTTAAAAGCAGAGCTGCTCTGCCGGGCGCAGTGTCGCACGCCTGTCATCCCAGCAGCTCTGGAGGCGGAGGCGGGAGGATCGCGAGTTCGAGACCAGAGGCAGTCTGTGTAACTCAGCGAGACCCTGCCTCAAAAAGTAAAAGAAATGGGCTGGGGGCGCGGCTCAGTGGTCCAGCACTTGCAGAGCATGCAGGCGCAAGGCCCTGGGTTCAACCCCCAATACCACAAAATAATAATAATAATAACAACAACAACAACAACAACAACAACAACAACAATAATAATAATAACTTGGGAGGCCGTTCAGCATAGCGGTTAAGAGCT
This sequence comes from Pedetes capensis, assembly GCA_007922755.1. Lineage (NCBI taxonomy): Eukaryota > Metazoa > Chordata > Mammalia > Rodentia > Pedetidae > Pedetes > Pedetes capensis. The sequence continues at coordinate 38,709 of VMDO01010428.1, forward strand.
TTGGTCACACTGCGGGGGTAGAGATCGCTCTGCCACTTCCAAAGCAGTTGTTTGGAGCCGTGGAGTTGGTTCTGACTCACTGTGACCCTGTGTACAACACAACAAACCCTCCCTGACACTATGCCATGCCTGCATGATGTCAGTGCTTCTCTGCTATTCATAGGGTTTTCTATGGCTGATTGTTTCGGGGGGTGGGCTGCCAGGTCCTTCCCCCATTTTTGTGGTACTGGGGATCAAATTCCAGGCCCCAGAGAGTGCAGAGCAGCCTTGTGCCAACTGAGCTAAACCCCAGCCCTCCTCAAAGTAGACTCTGCCTTAGTGATGGGAATGGAGTAAAGCCCCTTGGACCTCCTTTTGCTGAAGTGGCTCGGCTCAAAATGAAAAGAAACACAGTGACTGCAACAATGGGCTCAAACATAAAAAGTTTGTGTGTCAGCAAGGGTTTCATTCTGCTGTACATAGGGTCAATGTGAGTCAGACCTGACTTGATGTCACTTAACAATGAAAAGCCAGACACAGCGGCCACGCCTGTGATCCCAGCATTTGGGAGGCTGGCTGGACGATCACGTGTCGGACAACAGCCCAAGTTACAGAGCAAGACCCCATCTCAAAAAGACCAAGAAGGAAATCCGCCAGTGACTTCGTGGCCGTCTTGGTTTGCAAGGGCACAGCACGTGACATTCACACAGAGGTGACATCGTGCCATGAAGCGTTTCTCCGGCTGTGCCTCAGCCGTCAGCTGCCAGGCTGCTCTAATGCCTACAGCGAGTGCAGGGCCCCACGGTGTGTCCTTGCGACCGTGAAAACCACGTGTGGCCCGTGAACCCCAGGTCTGGATCCTGCGTGTCTGCCGTTGTCCAGGGCGGATGCCAGGTCTTTCCTGCCTTTGGGCTATGGTGAAGCCTCCTCCTCAGCTCCCCAACACGGGCCACTGTGAAATATCGAGATCTTAGGGCAGTGCTCAGAAGGCACCACCAAGCGGCCAGGTGTCCAGGGCCCTGGGGACTTGCGGATGAGGGAATCCCAGTGCAGCCCCCGGGGACCCTCAGGCTGGAGACGCCATCTTTGTGCTGCCATGTGCAACGCAGAAAGAACCTCAACATCCTAACAACCGTAAGCGCCTGTTGGTGTTCGGCTAAGACCCGGCAGAGGTCAGAGCCTTGCCCTGACACCGAGTGGGTATCGGAGACCCACTGGACCGGGTTGGTGTAGTGGCCCGAGGCGCCAAAGAAGGACCTCGGGAGACCTGCTGCAGGAAACAGGAAAGGGAAGGTTTATTGGGTTTCTCCCCAAGTGGGGTGCGACCAGCAAGCAGCCCCTGTCAAGTGCTCAAGTGCTGGCTCTAAGCCTGCAGCATAGAATGCTGCAGGCTCACTGGTGGAACAGCTCAGCCTTAAAGGCACAGCTACAGCAGCTGGTGTTCCGCTGGGCTGGAGGCCCGCTGGTCTTGACTCTCGCAGCTCGCCTTCTCTGCCTCCCTCCTTCCCAAGGGTGGGAGGAATTGGGAGGTTCTTTGTGGCTTGCTTGTAGCCTTCAGTGGTTCGGTGCCCCTGGTCTTTACGCATCGGCTTGCTTGGAGATCTTTCACTGGATTGGGGAGCGCTGGATCGAAGTGATTGGGTCCAGGCAGTAGTTGAGGGACAGTGAGAGGTGAAGGGTGAAGTGAGGCCTGGGGCCCTGCTTATATAGGGTCCCAGAGGGGGGCGTGTACTAGGGTTAGCCAATCAGGGCACATTCCTGACAGGTACAGCAGGTGAACTGTCATATGTGCCGGGTAGGGAAAGTTATTTAACTGGGGTGCTAGGGGTAGCCAATCAAAATTGAGGTGGTTGAGGCTGGTCAGGCTGGTCAGGGGCCATCTTTGCTCACTCAATGGGAGGGGTAGGAGTGAGTCAGTGGGATGTGGCCCTGGGGTCACCTAGGGGTTGGTCCCTCAGGCTAGTATGAGGGACCCTAGTTATGGGGTGCATTTAAAAAATCCCAACAAGCCCCGATTATTTCTCAGGCAGAAAACGCATCTAAAATATGGTTCCCCCCAAAAACCCTGGAAAATGCAGAGCGCCCCACAGTTTGGGCCTGATTCAGACCCCGGGTCTATAACTTGTGATTCAGACCCCGGGTCTGCAACTCACGGCTGCTCTGACCACTGGCATTTTGGGAGAGGCCCTGTGGAGTTGAGGGTGATCTCAGAGAATTTCCACGCCCTCTGCTCTGGAAGCTGGCTGTCCTCCTCTGTGTCCCTGAGGTAATGTGGCCGAAGCTTCCCTTCGGAGAAGCCTGCGGGGGGAGGACGGGATTAACACAGACTGTGTGCATAGCAGGAGAGGGAGGTGCAGGTACGGACCGGGGCTCCCTTTGATTCCCACGTTTTGCAGATCCACACCTGCCGGGGGCTGTTCATTAGGGTGGCCTCCGTGGCCTCCGTGGTCACGGAACGTGGAGCGGTTTCATCTTCCACGAGGCACAGTTAACTTTTTGATTTCTTCTTCTTCTTTACGCCACCCTCTGCTGTTTCCGAGAGGAAAAACGTAAATGAGCAGAAACCGTACCTGGGGCGCCCGGGAGGTGACCCCCTTCTACTCAAGCTGTGGGCCGGGCAGGGGGAGTGTCCTGCGGAACGTGATCTGTTTCATCATCGCCCGGCTCGGGAAGCTGAGTCCTTAATGAGGGAAGATCAGTCCCCAGCGCGGACGCCCCTCGTGCAAAATTGGGCCCCTGCCCCTGTGCACCCCAAAAATAAATAAATAAAGCATGTTGGCGCCCACCCGGCTGTGGGCCGCGGCCAGGAGAATCTAAGGAAGGCCAACATGGGCTTCCCGAGCTGTTTGGCTTCCCCTGGGCCCGAGTTTATTTCTGTCTGGGGAGGGAGGTGGAAGAGTCCGGTGGGTGCACAGGGGCTAGCAGGTGAGACGCCCTGGCAGAGCTGCTGCCCCGGCCTCACCCAGGCCTCCTGTCCCGCGTGATTACGGGAGGCGTCTTGCGCTGGGGTGGGAGCGGCTGGCACGAAGCCGGCCCGGAAGGTGCCCCTGAAATCTCCCAATGATTTAAATAATTAATTTGACACTCTCGGTCGGAATGGGGAAATAAAAAAAAAATCAACTGGGCAGGGGAGCCCCGCACTGCGGTTCCCAGCAATGTGCCTGCCGGGAGGGTGTCTGTCGGGGAGGCGTGAAAAGCCTCTGTCAGCTGAGGACCTTTTGTCGCCTGTCACTGTCAGAGCCAAGGCCGGGAGACGGAAGAGGTGGAGGTGGAGCAGGGCGGCTCTGGGGGCCGCAGGACCTTATTTAATGGCCCTTAATCCCCTTAATCCAGCGAGAACAGCCTGTCCCCAGCACAGATCGGATCCCAGAAGCCCTCGGGAGCCTTGGAGACCAGAAGGGAGGCTGGGAGGGAGGCTCTGGAGGGAGGCACCGTCCGGGCGAGCCTGGCATTGTGTGGCCGTCCGGGGCCACCTGACCAGGGGCAGAACGGCATTGGAATCCGCTGTGACTCCCACGTCCAGGGAGCACCGGACACGGCCCTGGGCTGCCCGGCTCTGGGCACTGGGCAGCGAGGCCCGGTGCCCTTCACTGAGGGTGAAGCCAGGGTCTGCTGCAGGTGGACGGGAGCAGAGCTCGGGCATCCTGCGCTGTCCTGCTGACTCCAGGAAGCCCAGGGCGCTGAGCTCATCTGAGGAGGAAGCAGAAGGCCTGGGGGAGAGGCTGGGAGAGGCCCGGAGAGGTTGAGGCCCCGAGGGCGCCAGGCGGCCAGGAGCAGCGGGGGCTCCTCCAAGCCAGCTCTGGGCCCCTAAATGGCGGAGGAACCGGGCAGGGCGGGGGCGGGGGCCACCTCAGCTCTCAGGGTGTGCGGTATGGGGCGGTCCTCAGACCCCAGGGACTTTGGCACAAAGCATCAGAAAGGTGAGAGATGGCAGAGGCGGGAAAGCAGGGTGCGGTGCTGCGGGCTGCGGCTCTCGGCCTCCTGGGCCCTCCAGTCACCGGGCAGGGGCTGGAGTCCAGCCTGAGAACTGCACGTGCGTGCGTGGGGCACTGCCTGGGCGTGGTGCACCAGGCCAGGATGAGCTGGGGGCTGTGGGCCCCAGGGGCGTTCCAGAGCCACGGACATGCGACACGCACTCGACGTGGAGGAACTGGTGGCACCACTCACCAAAGGTGCGGCCCACACCATGCTGTGTGTGTGGCCCGGGACTCCGTGCACCTCTAGCAGAGCACAGGGCATGGCGCACTGGACACCACCGCACTCAGAGTGCAATGCTGAGCCCACGACATGAGACTCACAATGCCCAGGATGCCGGGTGCCACACGTGCCACGGTGGAGGTGGCCACACCCCGCACGTGGCCTGTGAGAGATGCCGCGTGCCAGACACGGGCCCCACAGGGGTCCCACTCGGAAGCACCTGCCCCCCACACAGACGCGGGGGTCACCAAATCCGGCACCCACACCACGTACAACATACGAAACAGCATCATGACCCGCACGTGTGTCACAATTGTGGGGTGACACGAGGCTCCCCAGAGCCACCCCGTCCACGTGGATTCTGTGTGCACAGCGCGCACCGCATCCAAGACACGGAGCTGGCCTGGTGCATAGGCCACCGTCAGCACGTGGAGCAGCCTCTCGGCTAACCCTGCCTTCAGCAGGTGACCCGGGGTGGCATCTGCACATCCCATGGCCGGTGGAGGCTGGTGCGTCTCTGGCCTCCCACAGGGCTGAGGTTTCCACCTGGGCTCTGCCCCGGCCTCCCCTCTCGCCCTCCACGGCGCCGACCACACGAGGCCCAGCTCCCTGCCTGGCGTCTCAGCATCTGGAGCAGGGCACAGCCATGCTGGGTCCTGGGCCTCCACCTTCCTTGGGCAGGTCACGGGGTCTGGGAACTCGGTGCCTCAATGGTGAGGAGGGAGCCTGGGTCCAGGGAAGGGGTGTGGGCTCACCACGGCCCGGAGGCAACAGAGCGGGGGACCTGGACCTAGAAACCACCACCAAGAACCCTCTCTTCCCCCATGCTGTTTGTCTCAAGGGCTTTCCCGCGATGGCGAGAAAACTAACACAGTGTTTTGGCTGGGATATGGTGGGCCCAGCTCTACTCCGAGGCCACGGAACAGAAGGTTAGAGAGGAGTGAGGTGTGAAACAGCAGTGCAACTTCTCAGGTGGGGAGGAACGGGGTGTGCATGTCCCCGTGACTTCCGAGTCATGGAGGACGAGGTGTGGACATCCCGGTGACTTGAGTCACGGAGGATGAGGTGTGGACGTCCCCCAAGGCCCTCAGGCCAGGGCTCCGTGGGCAGCACCCAAAACCGAGATGAGCAGGTGCTGAGCGACCGACTCTGATGATTTCCCCGCGCGGGGGGACCGGGGGTGCAGGGTGGCTGAAACGTGGTCCTGGCAGGCGTGGCCTCGCCCTCCTCTGGGGCCTCCTCAGCCCGAGGACCCCAGCTCTGCTGACCACTGGTTCCCACGCCCTCCGAGGACACCGGCACCCCTCGGTCCAAGGGCAACGCAGACGCCGTCCTCAGATCCGACTCACAGCGGCCCTCGTAAGGTTTTCAATGGCTGATTGTTTCGAGATTGCCTTGAGAGTGGATTGCCACGTCCTTCTCCCAATCCCACGTTATAGATGCAATAATGTCTCCCCAAATATCCACATCCTAATCCCACGTGGTGGACAGAATGACCCCCAAGACATCCACACGATGGTCACCATATCCCAGCCAGAACAATGACCCCAAAAACACTACTAGTTTTCTCACCATCGTGGGAAAGCCCTTGAGACAAACAGTGTGGGGGAAGAGAGGGTTCTGGGCTGGTGGTGTCGAGGTCCAGGCCCCCGCTCTGTTGCCTCCGGGCCGTGGTGAGGCAGAGCTTCGTGGCCAGAGGACGTGGTGGAGCAGAGCTGTTCACCTCTCCGTGTCCCAGGTCCCGGGAACTCGTGTCTTGGGTGGCAGCTTCCTGAGAAATGGGGAGCACGGACCTCGTGGTCCCGGGAGAGGCAGAAAGCTCGGCCCCAGATTTAGTGTCAGCCACACCTGGGTCTGACCTGTTCACAGGCTGTGGATGTCTCTAATGTCTGCCCGTGTGACTTTGTTACTGCAACACAATGTGAAAAGAACCAAGTCCGTCCGATGCCCTGACAGAGCGCCTGGCGCTCTCGGCCTCTGGGGTCAGTTAATGGTCAGCACCTGAGCCACAGGCCGGATGAGAATAGCTTCGCGGTCCGATTGTGCTGAATATCAGAAAATCGCACGGCTGAATTGGCGGCATTCTTGTGCTCCCGGAAATCGCTTTTCATTCCGCTGATGGATTTTTACGGGGGAATTGTTTGATAATAGAATAACATTTGCCTTTTGCCTTCCTGTGGGGGCGGTGATGAATGTTTAATGAGACGCCAAAGTCGGAAGGGCATGATGAGCGGCTCAGAAGAGAGGCCACATAAAGGCATAATAAGGCCGCATTATGCCGGCGCGTTGCGCGAGGAGCTAAACATCAATCCGTGCCGTTCCGACGGCCCCAGTTTATCTCATATGCGGGGTTTTGGAGTTAACTAACGAAGTTACACCGTGTATTAAAAAACAAACACGTCAGCGTTTTAATTTTTAATATTAAATGCGCAAGGTACGGCGGGCTCCCTCGGGGGCGAGCGTCCGCCTCCCTCACCACGATTGAAATGCGATTTTCCCGATGAAACTCCAAACTGCAGTGTGAGGGAAGTTGGTGAGTTACTCATGCATCGGAAAAACTTCAGGAAACGGATTTTGGGAACATCGTGGCCTTATGTGTCAGGGTAGCGGGAGTGCGTGGTGGACGGGGTGGCCCATCCAGGTCTTGTTGCAGCCAGGAAGCCGCCTGGGGTCCCAATGTCCCCCGTCACTGACCCGATCCCCCCACCCGGACCCCCCCCCACCCAGTGTCTCCACTGCCTTCCCCAAAGCGCCATCTAATTATGACTCTGTCCATGGCTGCGTCCACGGGTGAGAGTGGCTGATCCGTGGTCTGGTGGCCTCCAATGGCTCCACGCGCTGGGGACAGAGGCTTCAGTGAGTCTCGTGGGGGACACTTCATGTCCAGGCCACGGCACCCGGGGCTCCCCTTCGGACACCCGGATTGGGCGTGTTCTCCCGCCACAGCCTCTGGTTGAAGCCTGTGTGTTACTACGTGATTATCCACGTACATTTCAGTGGATCATCCTTGGTCTCCTGCCTGGAGGGTGGACCGATGTCCGACTTGTTTCTTTGCTGAGGACGCGACCCCTGGTCCAGGACTTTGCGCCAAGACGGGGCGCGGAGCATTTTTATTGGGGAGCCTGTGCTGGCTTAGGAGAAGAGGCCGGTCGGTCGGCATCCACTTCCTCAACAGCCACGCGCGCTGCAGCGAGTCGTGCCAGGGAGAGGCGGTGGCGGCTGAGTTAATGATGAAGAAATGAATGATTGGGCAGGGGGTGAATAATATCGGGGGGTAGCTGGCATCAGAGCTTAGGGGGCTGCGTGGCTTCTGCCCTTTCAACCCTGCGTCCTCCGCCCAGCCTCTCCCTCTCCCCAACCCCAAACTTTCCCCGCTTCCCCGCCTAAGGCCGGGCAGGTTCCCTTTTTTTTCGGGTTAATCTCTCTTGGAGTTTTGATTTATGTGTTCCTCCTAAATATTTATTACGGGGTTCACTTCTAAAGAGTTTATTTTGTTCAATACATGGTGACTTGGAGGCTTTTTTTTTTTTTTTTTTTTTTTGTGGTACTGGGGGTTGAACCCAGGGCCTTGATATTGCATGCTCTGCAAGTGCTGGACCACTGAGCTGCACCCCCAGCCCATTTTTTAACTTTTTGAGACAGGGTCTCGCTAAGTTACGCAGACTGCCTCTGGTCTCGAACTCGCGATCCTCCCGCCTCCGCCTCCCAAGCCGCTGGGATGACAGGCGTGCGCCACCGCGCCGGGCAGATGCTTATTTTTTTAAGTTCGAGTCTGACTTCCATTTTTCTGCCTCCCCAGTACATTCATAAGGGGCCCCGAGGGTCCAAATCTGCATGCGTGACGGGTCCATCTGTTTCCGCTCATAATGGCTCTTCCTTCCCCAGCCTGTCACAAGCCGTCCATTGTGCAAACTGCAGCAGTCAGAGAGGCGGGGTGATGTCAGATAACGGAGCATTACAAGGGTGTGAATACAGGAAGGAGCTTTAGTGACATGGAGGGGGGGAGAGGGAGATGGAGGGAGAGAGAGAGAACAGAGAGAGAGAGAGAAAGAGAGAGAGATGGAGGGAGAGAGAGAGAGAAAGATATGGAGGGAGAGAGACAGAAAGATGGAGAGAGAGATATGAGGGAAACAGAAAGGAGAGAGAGATGGAGAGAGAGAGATGAGGGAGAGAGACACAGAGATGGCAGGAGAGAGAGATATGACAGAGAGAGAGAAAGAAGAAAGAGAAATATGAGGGAGGGAGGGAAGGAGAGAGAGACAGAGAGATGGGGAGAGAGATATGAGGGAGACAGAAAGGAGAGAGACATAGAGAGAGAGACAGAGAGATGGAGAGAGAGATGAGGGAGACAGAAAGGAGAGAGAGATGGACAGAGATAGGAGGGAGGGAGAGACAGAGAGAGATGGGGAGAGAGATATGAGGGAGACAGAAAGGAGAGAGAGATGGACAGAGAGATGAGGGAGAGAGACAGAGAGATGGCAGGAGAGAAAGATATGGGGAGAGAGAGAGAGAGGAAAGAGAGATATGAGGGAGGGAGAGAGAGAGAGGGAGAGAGAGGAGAGAGATGAGGGAGAGACAGATATGAGGGAGACAGAAAGGAGAGAGAGATAGAGAGAGAGACAGAGAGAGATGGAGAGAGAGATGAGGGAGACAGAAAGGAGAGAGAGATGGACAGAGAGATGAGGGAGAGAGACAGAGAGAGATGGCAGGAGAGAAAGATATGGGGGAGAGAGAGAGGAAAGAGAGAGATGAGGGAGGGAGAGAGAGAGAGGGAGAGAGAGAGGAGAGAGATGAGGGAGAGACAGATATGAGGGAGGGAGAGACAGAGAGAGATGGAGGGAGAGAGAAAGAGAGAGAGGGAGAGAGAGAAAGAGAGACAGAAAGAGAGATATGGAGGGAGAGCGATAGAGACATGGAGGGAGAGAGACAGGGAGAGAGACATGGAGGGAGAGAGAAGAGAGATGAGGGAGAGAGAGACACAGAGAGAGAGATGGAGGGAGAGATGAGGGAGAGAGACAGACAAAGATGTAGAAAGAGAGATATAGGGAGGGAGGGGGAGAGAGAGAGAGAGAGAGAGGTGTTTGATTGATTTTTCTCAGGTCCGTTCCTGCCTTGTTCAATGCCTTGCGTCTGTGTTGGGGACAGGAGGAGGCGGCCGGCTTGAGTCTTGGGCTCTGCAGCTCCCCGGCCGAGGGTGTGGACGCTGGGCCCTGGACGAGGGGGGACTTGGCGGGAGGAGGCGGATGAGGGGAGCTCAGCTGCGCCCCTCAGCTCGCACAGGAAGGCAGGGCGCGGTGGCATCTTGGAAGGATCCGGTTAAAGCCTCCGTTAGCAGCCGGCCCCCGCCACCTCGCTTAGGAAGCGGCCCAGCCCGTGGCGGAGGCCCCATTAGGGCTCAAGGGGGGTCTTGGCTCCGGCAGGTCAGTTCTTCAGCATCCGGAGCTGGATGTTTAGGATTTGCGGGGCGATGGACGCCAGGCAGTGGGCGCAGCCCTGGGAAACACAGCCTGAGAGACGCAGAGAGAACCTGACGGGGCGTTGCCAGCAATGACTGTGGCCGGCTGAGGGCGGACGCTGAGGTCAGCCCACTCCCGGGTCCCTCCCGTGCGTCAATTTCACCGCCACCCCTGGTTTGGGACGCAGCGATGACGCTGTTGTTGTCTTACGGCTGACCCACCTGGAGATCCTGGGATGCGACCGGTTCTGCCTCAGTTGCAACCCACGTTCTTGCCCGTGTGGAGGCGGCTGGGGTCCGGGGGACCCTGGCTCTCGGATGACCAGCTGTCCGTGTGAGGCCGCATAGGCTCCGTCCCCTTGGGGGAGAAGGAACTCTGCAGGTTTCAAAGGGACTGGGTTTTGCTCCGCTTTATTCTTGATGGGCGTCTGCAGCAGTGCCACCCTGGTGCCCGATCGCTTCTGATCTCGGAAGCTAAGCAGGGTCGGGCCTGGTTAGTACCTGGATGGGAGACCGCCTGGGAACACCAGATGCTGTAGGCTTGGGAGAAGGACCTGGCAACCCCCTCCCAAAAATCAATCCGCCATTGAAAACCCTATGAACAGCAGAGAAGCACTGGCATAGTGCCAGGCACGGCACAGTGCTGGGGAGTGTTTCACTCTGTTGTACATCGGGTCACTATGAGTCGGACCCAACTTGATGGCATCTAACAACAACAACAACAACAACAACAACAACAACATGTTTGGTTGGTGATATTGACATTTAATGATGGCGATGTTAATATCTGATTGGTGCCCGGCTGCAGGATGGAGAGAAGGAAGGTGTGTGGCTGTGTAGAAGGAGGGTGGCCTTGGTGCCTGCCAGGGCCTCCAGGTGAGTCCTCACCATAGTGAGGCTGTGGGATGGCAGGATGCTCAGCCTACCCAGGGCCCTGGTTCTTATGCTTCTATGTTGTTGTTGTTAGGTGCCGTCGAGTTGAGTCCGACTCACAGCGACCCTGTGTACAGCAGATCAAAACACTCCCCGATTCTGTGCCAGGCAAACGATCTTATTTATGTTTAAGCCCATTGTTGCAGCCACTGTGTCAATCCATCTGGTGGAGGGTTTTCCTCTTTTTCGCTGACCCCCCACTCTTCCAAACATGATGTCCTTCTCCAGGGATTGTTCTCTCCTGACTACATGTCCAAAATATGTAAGACACAGTCTGGCCATCCTTGCTTCCAAGGAGCACTCTGGTTGTACCTCTTCTAGGACAGATCTGTTGGTTCTTTTGGCAGTCCATGGTATATTCAATAGACGTCTCCAGCACCACAATTCAAAAGCATCAATTCTTTTCCTGTCTCCCTTGTTCAATGTCCAGCTTTCACAACCATATGATGCCACTGAAAATACCATGGCATGAGTCAGACGCACCTTCGTCTTCATGACCATCCAGGCTAAGACAGACTAGGGAGGAGGCACCGGCGAACCACTCCCAAAACAACTAGCCATTGCAAGCCCCGTGAATTTGCTCCTAAGAGGGAGCAAAACTCCCCGCGTGGGTGGATCCCCGAGCAGAGGCCATGTCCTTGTAACGATCCGGAGGCTCCGTATTCTCCCCATTCCCCACCTGCCAGCGTCCTCCTTTAGACAACGCGTTTGGTTCTGCATCTCCGGCAAGTGTCCCCGAGCTCTCAGACGGCCTGGAGGGCGTCCCTGCCTGCAGCGTGGCGGATCAGCTCCCAGTCTGTCTCCACTTTGCCTTTTCAATTCCCGTGGTGGGCTCCATGGAGCCACCCGGCTTCTACACCGCCAACTTTCTGCGTCCCCAGGGAGGGGGAAAATCAAACATTGGTGTTCTGAGCGTTCATCTCAGGATCAGAGAACAAGGGCCACGGAAGCGAGAAAAGGAATGAAATAGAAAACACTGGGTGACAGAGCCAACAAGCTCCCAAGATTGACGATTTGAAAATAGGATGAAAACATAATTTCTGCCCTGGGCGCGGTGGTGTGCGGCTGTAATCCCAGCGACTCTAGAGGCTGAGGCAGGAGGATGGCAGATTAGAGGCTGAGGGCAGCCTGCGAAACTCAGCAAGACCCTGTGTCAAGGTGAAAAGTTTTAAAAAGGGGGTTGGTGGTGCGGCTCAGTGGTACAGCGCCCGAAAAGTAAGCCTGAGGCCTTGGGTTCAACAGCCCCCTAGTATCACAAACAAACAAACCACAAAAGCAAACAGACGTAGATTCTGTTTTATAAATGTTTCTTTTATTTTATTTATAAATGGTGGTGGGGAACAGAGCAGTAAGTCATTTGCTGTATCCGTTATGCGATTATTAAATCAGTTTTGCTTACACGTTCATTACCTTATGTATTTTACAGAACAGTATGAATGACAGAGGGGCTGGATTGTAATTACATTTAAAATATTTTAATAAGTTGTGTGGGGCTGGGGTTTAGCTCAGTGGGTAGAGCGCCGCGCTGCAGTCTCTGAGGTCCCGAGTTCGACTCCCAGCACCGCAAAAATGGGAGAAGGACCTGGCAATCTACTCCCAAGGCAATCCCGAAACAGTCAGCCACTGAAAACCCTATGAGGGTCGCTGTGAGTCGGACATGACTGGACAGCACCTAACAACAACAAAAACATGAGCGAAAGAAGAAAAGAAAAAAGTAGGAATTTTAATTAATGTGCAATGAAAGCTTTATGCAACGGTGGGTTGTATTCTCTCTGATTTTCTCTTCCCCGTATTTTTCCCATGTATTCATAGAGTTCCACCCTGCATTTTGAGATTTTTCTCTCCCCTTCACCCCTACGTTGTTCCCCTCCCTTCTCCCGCTTCTCCAACCTCTGCCCCCACCCGCTGACCCCTTTCCCCTTTCTTTCTGACTTGTACTCCCCCTTCATATAAGGGAATGATTGTTCGCTTTTATACATCTGAATATGCATAAATTTTTCTTCCTTTAAGTTAGACTTAACTCCCACCTATGAGTGAGGACACGTGGTATTTTTCTTTCTCTCTCTCTCTCTCTTTTTTTTTTTGTGCTACTGGGGGTTGAACCCAGGGCCTCACGCCTGCGTGCTCTGCAAGTGCTGGACCACCGAGCTGCACCCCAGCCCATTTTTTTTTTTTTTTACTTTTTGAGACAGGGTCTTTTGAAGTTACGCAGACTGCCTCTGGTCTCGAACTCGCTACCCTCCTGCCTCCGCCTCTGAAGCCGCTGGGATGACAGGTGTGCGCCACTGCGCTCGGTGATGTTTCTCTTTTTGAGTCTGGGCCCAACATAAATTCTGATAGAGGTGTGTCATAAGACAAAAGAGTCTTGAATAAAGCGGTCAGGATTTAAAACGTGCTGCCAATTAAAAATAGAGATTGTAGTGAGCAAGCTCACACCAGTGCATCCGAAAGTTTGAATGAAACAGATGCAGGTCATAGAGAAATATAACTTACCAAAATATAACTTACTGGCAGACTTCACTTTAGAAGCAAGTGTTGTTGTGGTTAGATGCCGTCGAGTCCAGTCCGACTCACAGCGACCCTCACAGGGTTTTCTATGGCTGTTTCAGGACTGCCTCGGGAGTGGGTTGCCAGGTCCTTCTCCCGAAGAAACAAATATGGTTTACAATTTCTTGTGACCTCTATTTCCAATCCAATATTTACCTCTGGTGTCATTTTGTAAGTTTTAATTGACAAGTAATAATTTTATATATATTATATACATTATAATTATATAATATATCATATATAATCATAATTATATATACTATATATTGTTGTTGTTGTTAGGTGCCATCGAGTCAGTATCCGACTCATAGGGACACTCATAGGATTTTCAATGTCTGACTGTTTCGGGATTGTCTTGGGAGTGGATTGCCAGGCCCTTCTCCCATTTTTGCGGTGCTGGGAATTGAACTCGGGACCTTAGAGACTGCAGCGCAGTGCTCCACCAACTGAGCTAAATCCCAACCCCCTTAGAAGCAATAGGCTACCTGAATTATTCTTTAACTGAAATAAGTTGAATCAGTCATTAGGCATACTTATTCTCCCAAGGAAAGATTCTGGTTTCATCTGCTTTGCTAGCAAATTCCAGCAAACATGTAAGAAAAAATAATCGCAATATTGTTCAAATTCTTCTATGCCAATAGACGAGGACAGGGAGCTGTAGAATTTATTCTATGACAGCAGAATAATGTTGCTACCAATGACAATCTAAGAGATGAAAAATATAGATTAATTTCACTTCTGAACACAAATGCAAAGATCTTTTTTATTGGAAAATTTTAATGTACCCCTTCATGTGATTCATTCTGACACGCTTTTCATTGTGACATTTCCATATATGCGTTTTGTTGTACATTATTCATATAGGTTCCCCCTTACCCTCTTGTACGCTTCTTCCCCCCGTTTCCCCCCATCAAAGACTTCTCTACCATTTACTTATCTTATTATAGTGATATTTTTCTATATATCCTTGGGTTCCAGTTCTGTTTAAAATAGAAACTTTTTCTGTAGCGAACTTTCTTTTTCCTTGTCAGAACTATGACATGCATTTTCTAGACCATCTATAATAGTACCAAATGCAAAGGCCTTTGCAAAATATGACCCACTGAATGCAGGGCTGGGCAAAGAAGACGATTCTCCGGGACCAAGTGGAATTTACCCCAGGGACGCAAGGTTGGAAGAGGATTGGAAATCAGTGAATGCAATCTGCCAGATTACAAGAAAAAAACACATTTCAGACACAGAGAGACCATTTGATCACACACAACAACCACTCACGGTAATAGTTTTGAGCAGACGGAACAAGAGAGTAATTTTCTTAATCAGAATAAAGACCTCTTACGGAACTCCTGCAGGAAATACCACATTTCACAGAGAGCTTTGGAGAATAGGAGCGAAATGAAGTGGAACATTGTTTCTGCTTCCATTGAAAATATTCTCACGTCCCTGCCATGAAGAATTGAGATGGTGCCGGGGTGCGTTCCTGTAATCCCAGTGACTGAGGCCGAGGAGGGAGGATTGCCAGGTTGAGGCCGGAGGCAGCTGTGGAACTTAGTGAGACCCTGTCTCAAAAACATATTGGGAAGGGAAAAAACCAAACATCTCATTTTTTGCAGATGACAGGGGAGTAGATGTAGAAAAAAAATGGCGTGGATAAGCCCAGGTTTTTGTTGAGTTATTAGGAGCCATCGAGTTGGGTCTGAAGATCAGTTACATTACAATTGTTGTTGTTGTTGTTAGGTGCCGTCGAGTCGGTATCCGACTCATAGCGACCCTCATAGGGTTTTCAATGGCTGCCTTTTTCGGGATTGCCTTGGGAGTGGATTGCCAGGTCCTTCTCCCATTATTAGAATTATTAGAGGTTAAGATTATTAAAACATTGGAATTATTAAAATTTTGTTAGTATTTGTTTCTAGACAAAAAATCTGCATTGAAAGTCAGTTGTGTTTGCATAATACACATGTGCGTAAATTGCGTTTGATAAAGAATAAAGAGTCTTACAATATCACAATCATGTAGAATTTTATTTATTTATTTATTTATTTATTTATTTATTTTGCGGTACTGGGGGTTGAACCCAGGGCCTTGTGCCCGCATGCTCTGCAAGTGCTGGACCACTGAGCTGCACCCTCAGCCCATTTTTTTTTACTTTTTGAGACAGAGTCTCACTAAGTTAGGCAGACTGCCTCTGGTCTCGAACTCGGGATCCTCCTGCCTCCGCCTCCCGAGCTGCTGGGATGACAGGCGTGCGCCACCGCGCCCGGCCCAGAATTTTTTTTAAAAAAGCCAAGTATTTAGGAATAAATCTAAAACAAAAAGTGTGCAAGATCTTTATGGGAAAAAAGATAGAACTTTATTTAGAGATGTTGTTAGTGTTGTTAGGTGCAGTTGAGTTGGATCCGACTCATAGTGACCCTCACAGGGCTTTCACTGGCTGACTGTTTCAGGATCACTTTGGGAGTGGATTCCACATCTTTCTCCCATCTTTCTCTTGGTTGCCAGGTCCTTCTCCCAAGCCTCCAGCACCTGGTGTTCCCAGGCCGTCTCCCATCCAGGTACTAACCAGGCCTGACCCTGCTTAGCTTCCGAGATCTGATGGGATTGGACGTCACAGGGCTGTGGCTGCAGGCACTATCCCCATTATCTTTGCCATAATCTCTTGCGATGCTGGGGATCAAACCTGGGTCCTCAGACACTGCAGAGCAGCGCTTTACCAGCTGAGCTAAACCCCAGCCCACTGAGAGATGTATTTGTTTCCTGTTTCTGTGTAAACAGGTACCAGAAACTAAGCAGTTTAAAATCACACATATTCATTCATTCACAGTTTCCTTGGGTCAGGAACAAAGGCTATCAAGACTGAGACACCTGTTTTCTGCTATTGGTCAGCATGCGCCTTCAGTCTCAAGAGACACTTGCTATTCTTGGATACAAAGTGGCACCTCATTTCTTCAAGCCCTGTCTCACAAGACAGACGCTTGTACAATGTCACCTCATCAAAGGGAGCAATATCCCCATTGTTGTGTTCTTGTTAGGTGGCATCGAGTCAGGATCTGACTCATAGTGACCCTGTGTACAACAGGTGAAACACTATTATCAGTGCTTCTCTGCTGTTCATAGGGTTTTCAATTGCAGAGTGATTTTTGGGAGTGGGTTGCCAGGTCCGTCTCCCAAGCCTCCAGCACCTGGTGTTCCCAGGCGGTCTCCCATCCAAGGACTAACCAGGCCTGACCCTGCTTAGCTTCCCAGATCTGATGGGATCGGATGTCACAGGGCTACGGTATCTTTGCCATAATCTCTGGCTAGACAAAAGTCAGAACCTCCATCCAAACTCAAGGGGAAGGAATTAGGCAAGAGTGTGGCTCACCAGGTACCATGTTAGCAGGCATCTGCAACAGGCAATAGCAAAGCAAATGGGAAGATATGCCGTGTTCATGGACCGAAAAAATTGCCACAGTGAAAAATGCAAATTAATTTTATCATGGTCTGTGGAGGGATTGTAATTACATTTAAAATATCTTAATAAGTTGTTTGTGGGAGAAGGACCTGGCAACCCCCTCCCAAAAATCAATCTGCCATTGAAAACCCTAGGAACAGCAGAGAAGCACTGACAATAGTGTTTCCCCTGTTGTACAGAGGGTCGCTGTGAGTTGGATACCGACTCGATGGCACCTAACAACAACAACAACAATAAGTTGTGTGGGGCTGGGATTTAGCTCAGTTAGTAGAGCACTGCGGTGCAGTCTCTGAGGTCCTGAGTTCAATTCCCAGCACCACAAAAATGGGAGAAGGACCTGGCAATCCACT
Organism: Pedetes capensis; assembly: GCA_007922755.1. Classification (NCBI taxonomy): domain Eukaryota; kingdom Metazoa; phylum Chordata; class Mammalia; order Rodentia; family Pedetidae; genus Pedetes; species Pedetes capensis. Next base: position 55,621 of record VMDO01010428.1, read on the forward strand.
CCCAAGGCAATCCCGAAACAATCAGCCATTGAAAACCCTACGAGGGTCGCTATGAGTTGGATACCGACTCGACGGCACCTAACAACAACAATGAGTTGTGTAGATGTGAAGTACGGTCAGGATATTTGTTATTGTTGTTAGGTGCTGTCAGATCGGGTCATAACAACCCTATGTATACATAACAGACTGAAACAGTCCCCAACAGCGTGCCGTGCCCGGCACTACGTTAGTGCTTCTCATAAGGTCTTCAAAGGCTGATTGTTTTAGGAGTGGGTTGCCAGGTCCTTCTCCCATTTTTGTGGTGCTAAGAGTCGTCCCTGGGGCCTCAGAGACTGCAGAGCAGCGCTCCACAGTTTGAGCTACACCACAGCCCCAGGAAAACTACGCTCTACATTTTTTTAGGGATGCTTAGGTGCTAAGATTGTTCTTGATTTTTTTTGTGTGTGTGTGAGCCCAAGGCGCTGGGCACAGTGTCACACACTTGTAACCCCAGTGACTTGGGAGGCTGAGGCAGGAGGATTGCGAGTTCGAGGCCCGAGGCAGCCCAAGCAACTCAGTGAGAATAAATAAAGAATAAAAATAAAGAATGAACAATAAGAAAGGGAGTCAGGTGTGCAGCCCAGTAGCGAGCGCTTGCCTGACACGTGGGAGGCCCCGAGTCGAACTTCCAGTACTGAATAAGAAAAGAAAGACAGAAAAGCAAAATCAGAAACAGAAAAAACACAAGCAATCGAAGAGCCCTGTGTCAGCAGAGTAATTACTCGTAGGGGGAAGACAGAGGATGCGATTTCTTCACAGGAAGAGCTTGGGGCCGAGGGGCCTGGCTGAGAGCGCCCTGTCCCTGACCTATTCCGCGAAGGACACCGGCGATTCCCGCGCACCTGTGTCCCGCACGCTTCTCTCTCCCTGTGTCTTTGCTCCGCACACTCACAGCCCAGCGACTGCGGTTTGCATTTTTCAGTTTTCTTCCTCGCCACACGCGCGTTTCTCGGTTGCAGGTTGTGGGGGATTTTAGAAGCGGCCGCTGGTCACTTCGGACCTCTTGTCCCGAGAGGCTGCGCAGCAGAAATGAGCGGCTCAGGGCTGTAAAACCCCAGTGCAATTGGCAGAGCCGGAGGATTTCTTCATTTTTAAGCGGAAAGCCTGGGCCATCGCACACGTGGGCGAAAGGGCCGTGCGTTTTTCCACCACCTGGAAAGAAAGACGACTTTGCAGCCAGGTCCCATTAAAAAGAAAAATCGGAAAAGACCTCGGCGAGCGATTTTACACGTTCCGGGCTACATGCCTCCCCGTCCACCTTTTTTTTTTGTTGTTTAAGCCAGCCCAACTGTGACCTCTGGTAACCTGACATTCTTTGCACAGAAAAACAAGGGCTATTCGAGCTGACTGCTTTCATGTCCACCTAAGTGGTATCACATGTTGGTTTTCCCGCAGCCGCGGCCCAGGCGAGCAAATTCGCACTTTATCCCGGCTGGAGGAGCCGGCTCCGTGTCACACCGAGCCCAGGGCGCCTGTGCGGAGTCCCAGCTGCGAGGTGCGAATCAATTGGAAAAGATGAAGCTCTGGGCACGGGAGAATATTTTCAAAACGACAGGTCTGGAAAAGCTAAAATTCTGAGTCACATCGGGGAAGAAACCGGGCGACCAGCAGCGTCCCGCAGCGTGGCCGGGACAGGCAGAGTCCTGCGAGGTTCTCAAGATGACTGAGGATGAGGGAGGGAGGAGCCGGCCCTGACCCCGACTCAGCCTCTGTCACCGTTCAATGTCCTGTGGCCGCATCATTTCCTGCCTTTGCTGGGAAGACAGAGTAAGACTCTGGGAGCCGGGGTCCTGGATCTTGGGGAGCCCTGGCCTTCGCTAACGAGGGTTCCCGGTGTAACCAGAGCTGCGTGGCTGCGGGGTGCATTGCTGAGGGTGCCCACCTGCTGCTCTGTGGAGGTCTTGGGGCCCCGGAAATCTCCATCCTGGGACTTTATGGTTGTCACCACTGTTTCAACAGAGATCACCGAGGGTGGCCCCTTCCTCCTGGGTGTCTGGAGTCTTGAGGAAATCTGTTTATAGATGTCGTAAGTTGCCCTCAGTGTGGCCATGATCTAATATGTGTTGTTACATAGGACATCTGCCTCTCCCTCAACGTGTCTGCCAGCTTGTCCTGCTGTGGGGTCTTTCGTGTCGCTGTGGTGCTGAAAGCTGTGCCACTGGTGTCTTAGACACCACAGGGCCACCCATGGTGGACAGGTTTCAGCTGAGCTTCCAGACCAAGACAGACCAGGGAGAAGGACCTGGCAGCCCACTCCTGAAACGATCAGCCACCAAAAACCCTATGAAAAGCAGAGAAGCACTGTCAGATAAAGTGCCAGAGAATGAGCCCCCCAGGCTGGAAGGCATTCAAGAGATGACTGGGGAAGAGTTGCCTCCTCAAAGTAGAGTCGGCCTTAATGATGGGAATGGAGTGAAGCCCTTGGGACCTCCTTTTGCTGATACAGCATGATGCAAAATGAGAAGAAACACAGTGGCTGCAACACTGGGCTCAAACATAAAAAGATCGTGCGCAAAGCACAGTGTATGGTAGTGTTTTGTTCTGTTGTACATTGGGTCGGTATGAGTCGGGCCCGACTCGATGGCACCCAACAGCAGCCTCTGCCTAGAGGCTGTGGTCAAAGACCCTGGTCGCCTCTCCTCGGAGCCCCATTCTTGGGTTTTATTGATGCTGCCAGTAATTCAACATGAGTTGTTATTCCGACACTGATGTGCCTCTCTCTGGGTGGGCTTTGCGCATCACTTGTTTGCCCCTTTGGGGTCGGCCTCCGTGGTAGGTTGGCGGGGTTCAGACCAGGTTCAGAGCGATGGCGCCTCGGGCCAGAACCTTCTTCTCACCCAGGATTCTGGGACCCCAGCCCCGCGCAGATCTGAGCCACGGCCTCCTGAGTCTCCTCTTCCCCGCTCCACCCTCTTCCGAGTCTGTTGGCGCAAACGTGGTGCCCAGCTGTTGGCAAAAGCCCAGTGCGTCCCCCACGGATCCACGTCCACCTTTCCGTGGTTGGTTTTTCCCTCCAGGCCGGCATCCGGAAGGCCGATGACCAGTCACCAAGGAAGGCCAGGATCCACTCGGGTCTCGCAGCTGACGGCATGGTCCGGCCTTCCCGCTATTCCTGCCGTGGACAGGACACAGATCCCGGCCCCCTCGGCCCCCAGGGAGCCCAGCGAGGGCCATGGACGGCTGCAGCCACACCCAAGCCGTGGCAAGGAGGGGAAGTGGCTTTGAGCCCCGGGGTTTTGCAGAACCGGGGGTGGTACAGAGCCCGCCTTGTCTCCCCGAAATAGCACGGCTGAATTATAATTATGTTTCCTTGCGCTCTGCCCAGAGAAGAGAGCGTTTGTAAGGGGACCCCGCCTCGGCCGCAAGGCTGTAAATCTCCCAGTGTGGACCTGGGCTGGCCGTACAAGGAGGCTTAGGGTTTGCAGGGAGGAAGCAGACAGCGGCCGGGCCCCCGCCCGTGGCAGCTGAGTATTTACGACGCGGGAGGCGGGCGGTGGCGAATTCGAGGCCCAGCACCCTCAGACTTTCTCTCCTCTGTCTTCCCATGAGTGGGAACCAGTGGGCGCCTTCGAGAGACTTTGCTGCTGCAGCCAGAAAACGGACAGGAGTGGGGTGCAGGTGCTGGCCACGGGGCTCACCCCCGGGTGGCCCGGGGACTCCATCCCTGACCATGGGGCCATGTGAGTGGATCTGGGGGCCCAGCGAGGCTCCGGGGGACTGAGGCCTGCAGAGCCCAGGCCACGGGCAGCTGGGCCGGGTCACTCGGCCTCCGTGGGCCTCAGCGCCCTCCTGTCTGGTCCAGGAGCCACGGGAAGGGCTGGGCCCCCGTGGACGGCCGGCCCTGCCCTGTGTGTTTCGCAAACCGGTTTTTTCCGTGGGTGTGGCCCTCGCGGAGGACCGCGGCGCCTTTCCCGGGCGACCGCAAAGATCACCCGCTATAATTTCACGGTGGCGCCATCTCTTCCACCAGCGCCCACTGGGTTCGGTGCCACGGGTCATGTCCTGTGGGTTTTCTTCTCCCAGGGGAGGCCGGGGGCCTGGGGTCTTCGCTGGCGGTTTCTTGATCCGTGTCTACACTGAAGTGTCTGCAGTTCAGCACCGAGGCTGGAAAGAATTTTTTTAAAGAAAAAACTTTAGCTTGGATTAGCAACAAAGGGGCTTCGCGCAAACACAAATCAAGATGTTATCGCCCGCCGAGGCCGCTGCCTCTGGCCCTGTTTTTAAGCCTTAGCGTGAGAAGAGAGCCACAGGTACGAGATGGTAGATGCAGAGAAATCCGGAAGGCCAGGAATGTGGCCGTCAGTGAAGCAGAGGGAAGTTTGCTCTTAGGAGGTCCCGTGGGTTCCCTGGTGGCGGGGTTTGGCTTCCGAGCCGAAAATCTCCCCGTAATTTATGGATCAAAAATCTCCCCATAATTTATGGATAGAATCGGTCTTTCTGAAGCTAACGTGGAGACCGTGAAACTATTTGGAAACGCAAGCTGGTTTAGTCAGAGAAAGTTCCCTTCTGTGTGTATTTGTGGGGTCCCTGTGCATTTCTGTCTCAGGCTGCAGAGCGCATAGAAATGGCCCGCTCCGGGGCCGCGGGGGTGCAGCGGAGAGAATCAGAGGGCAGTTAAAATTTTGCTTGTTTTCCTCAGTACTGTTTGCCCAGCTCATGTAAAGTTAAAATAACATTGCATATTATTTATGGTTTATTAAAATATAAATTATAATTTGCCAGGCGTGGTGGCGCACGCCTGTAATCCCAGCATCTCGGCAGGCGGAGGCAGGAGGATCGCAAGTTTGAGACCAGACACAGTCTGTGTAATTTAGCGAGACCCTGTCTCAAAAAGTAAAGAAATGGGCTAGGGGTGCAGCGCAGTGGTCCAGCACTTGCAGAGCATGCAGGCGCGAGGCCCTGGGTTCAACCCCCAGTACCGCAAAAAAAAAAAAAAAAGTATATATATGTGTATATATATACACACATATATATGTATATGCATATATACATATATACATATATATGTATGTATATGGATATATATACATACATATACATATATATGTATAAATTATAATTTAAAGGGGCTGGGCCTGGTGGTGCACACCTATAATCCCAGCATTCAGGAGGCAGAGGAAGGAGGGTCAGGAGTTCAAGCCCAGCATGCGCAACACAGTGAGACCTTGTATAAAAAAAAAAAAGACAAAAAAGAAAGAAAATGAGAAAAAATAAATAATACCAAGCAAAGGAAAAGGGAGGAAAATGATCCACAAAACCCTGTTATTAAAATAAAAAGGCCTTTCTCAGTCAAGACAGATTCTCCCTACACCTGTTTTTCTAGAATATGACTGCATTCTCCGATAGCTTCTTGTAAAAAAAAAAAAAAAAAATTAACCCTGATGCATGGGCAAATGCAGAAAATGTAATCCAATTGCAAAAAAAATAAGAATAAAAATAAATTTAAAAAGCAATCGAGGCTGCCTCCTGAATCTAATCAGCACGGGATTCTAATTCACATCTTGTTTTGCAGCTAAGAGGGTTGAAAGAGTGCAGATTAGACCCAGGCAGCCCGATAATTACTTTATACGAAAGAAGAAACGGCAGCACAAATCTCTCTTTCCCGGGCTCGTGTTGAGCCCGGTGGCCGTCAGCGCTGGCCTTTGTATTTCTCGGGTCCTTGCAGCATTTGATGATGGGACCCGCGTACGTGCCAGCCGGCTCTCAGGGGCAGCAGCCAAGAGGCCCCGAGTTTCCTAAACCACACATTCCCGCTCTTTTTATGCCAGCGAGTCCTTTCCGCTCTGCTCTGTGCGTCTCGGATGCAGCGCCAACGCCTTCTGTTGTACCGCACGCGTTTTATCTTTTCTTCTCAGAACCGAGGAGGTGAACTCGGGCCCTCGCGCATACTTTGCATAAATTCCACCACCGGGCTGCACCTGAGCACGTTTCAGGTTTTCTATCTTGAGTCGGAGCCTCGATAAGTTATGCAGGCTGCCTCTGGCCTCCGACACGTGGTCCTCCTGCCTCGGTCTCTCGAGTTGCTGGGATTACAGGCGTGCGCCACCGTGCTGGGGCTGAGCTGTTTTATCTCAAGCAATCTAAAATAAGGAATTAAAATTTAAGTGATGCGCGCAGGTGGCCCTATGTAAGCACGCGTTCTGACTCCACAGATTCAACAAACCGTGGTTGGAAACTGTTTCAAAGACATCACATCTGCACAGAATATGTAGACTTTTACCTCGTCCTAGTCCAGAGGCCGTACCGTGTGACAAGTATTTACACAACGTTCACACTGCTGGCTGTTATAAATCACGTAAAGATGGTAAGGATGCGGATAGTACCCTATTTTATACGGGAGACTAGCACATCCTTGGAGTTTGGTGCCCGCAGGGGTTCTAGAAACAGATACTTTGGGATACCCAGGAATGAGTCTCCTGTTTACAAGTGGAAGAAATGGGAGGTGCGGCTCAGTTGTAGAGCATTTGCCCAGCGTGTGCAAGGCCCCCAGTTCCATCCCCAACACTGCAAAACAAACAAACAAACAAATAAAGAAAAAAAATAAAAGCGCGGGGCTCAGGGGTGCACGCCTGTCATCCCAGCGGCTGGGGAGGCAGATGTGGGAGGATCTCGAGTTCGAGACCAGAGGCAGGCTGCATAAGTTATTGAGGCCCTGTCTCAAAAAGTAAAAAAATGTGCTAGGGGCGCAGCTCAGTGGTCCAGCACTTGCAGAGCATGCAGGCGGGAGGCCCTGGGTTCAACCCCTAGTACCGCAATAAATAAATAAAAAGAAAAACAAAAAAAGTAAGAAAGGGATTGGAGGTGCAGCTTTGTGGTAAAGCACTTACCTAGTGTGAGAGAGGCCCTGGGTTCAATCCCCTGTACCACATAAACAAACAAAGCAAACAAACAAGGAAGGAAAAATTGCTGTTATTGGTAGCAACGAAATTCAAGCTTAACCCATAAACTCATCTCTGGTACCCATCCGTTCCTACAGGATAACTTTAAAAGTCCCCTGTATTGAGCCGGGTGCAGTGGTGCACACCTGTCATCCCAGAGGCTCTGGAGGTGGAGGCGGGAGGACCGCGAGTTCGAGACCAGAGGCAGTCTGTGTAACTTAGAGAGACCCTGTCTCAAAAAGTAAAAAAATGGGCTGGGGGTGCAGCTCAGTGGTCCAGCACTTGCAGAGCATGCAGGCGCGAGGCCCTGGGTCCAACCCCCAGTACCACACACACACAAAAAAAGTCCCCAGTGTCTGGGCTGGTCAGGGTCTGAGGGCTGTTGGTGGGCGGCATGGCTTGGATCCCGAGTCCCCCAGCGGCTCTGACGCGGCAGGCTTGGCTCCTGCTGAGCTCAGTCTTGGAGAGGTGATGGGATCAGAGGCTCTGCTCTCATCCATGGATTCAGCGGTCGATGGACTCCTAGCTCTTTGGCGTTGCTGGGAGGCGGTGGACACCTTAGGAGTTGGGGGCTGTTTGGAGGCCGTGAGGTGCCCTTGGGGACCCTGTCTTGTCCCAGACCCCTTTCTGTCTCCCTTCTCCTCCTGGCCGCCGGCTGGACCGTCCAAATGTGAGCCAAGTGAGACCTCTCTCCCCGTAGCTGGTTTACCCCAGGCGCTTGTCACAGCAAACAAAAACTAGCACAGCGGGTCTCAGCACCAACTTCAGAGGCAGCGAGTGCCTGAGAGCTCGATAATCGAATCATGATAATGATGTTGTTGTTAGGTGCCATCGAGTTGGTGCCCGACTCATAGCGACCCGATGTACAACAGGCGAAACCCTTTGTCAGTGCTTCTCTGCTTTTGATAGGGTTTTCAATGGCGGATTGATTTTTCAGAGTGGGTTGCTGGGTCCTTCTCCCAATCGTGATAATAGGATAGAGAAAAAAAAAGTTAAGGAGGAACAGAGGTGTGGGGTGCGGGGTGACCATGGGGCCCTCAGGGCAAAAGGACTGGGACCAGGGAGTTTCTGGGGTCCCCCGTTGAGGAGGCTTTGGTCCAGTACCTGAGGCCCCCCTTGTAGACGTCCAGCAGGAAAGCACCTGGGGGCAGGCGTGACTTAGTCCAGGACCTGCTCCTCGATGGTCCCAGTGGACCTTGAATGTCATTGCCGAGGTCCAGAGTGGCGGACGTAGAGGGAGGTTCTACAGAGAAACGGAGGCAGAAGGGGTCAGGCTTCCGGCTCTGTCCAGTGTCCCTCTGGACAGATCCAAGTCCATCTTCCAAATCCACGCCCTGCCTCAATCCCACTTGCAAAGTTTCTTTTGTCGTAAAACTTAACGTATTCACAAATCCCAGAGATTCGGACGCAGGAGTGAGGTAGGGTCATCTTGCTGATGCTGTGGGGGTTTGGACCTGGATAATTCTGGGGTCCCCCCAAGCGTCTGTCAGCCTGTCATGCTGGGGGGCTTGCGTGTCGCTGTGGTGCTGAAAGCTATGTCACTGGCATCTCAGACACCAGCAGGGCCCCCAGGGTGGACAGGTTTCAGCTGAGCTTCCAGACTAAGACAGACCAGGGAGAAGGACCTGGCAGCCCAGTCCTGAAACAATCAGCCATTGAAAACCCTATGAATACCAGAGAAGCACTGTCAGATACAGTGCCGGGTAATGAGACCCCCAGGCTGGGAGGCATTCAAGAGACGACTGGGGAAGAGTTGATGCTCAAAGTGGAGTCGAACTTAATGATGAGAATGGAGTAAAGACCCTGGGACCTCCTTTTACTGATGTGGCACGACTCATAATGAGGAGAAACACAGTGGCTGCAACAGTGCGCTCAAACATAAAGAAAGATCTTGTGCCTGGCACAGGGACAGGGGCGGTTTCATTCTGCTGCACTTTGGGTTGCTGTGAGTCAGATCTGACTCGATCTGACAACGACAGCCATCTTTGGGGCTATTGTCCGTCTGTCTTGCCATTTCTCTGTACCAGAAGATGAGGCGGATGACAGCAGATAATCTGTGAAGTGAGACCAGAAAATACAATGAATGTTTAATTAAAAACAAAACAAAACTATGACATAAGAGACACATTGCCGTTATCGCCCTCCGAGCCCTCCCCACGCTTGGAACCCCCCGCCCACCGTTCCTGCCATTTCTGAAGCAGCTCCGGAACCCTCTTCCGTGGGTCTTTGGTGGCAGGGTTCTGGCTGCCTCAATGTTCTGAGCTGATTCGAAACACTTACCTGCCTGGTCACGCTGACTTGCGGGAAGAACCAGAAGTCACTGTGGCGGCAGATCCGGTGAATAAGGTGGACCAGGAGGCACCGCCACGTCTCTGTCTGAAATCGCGGAGCCAGAAGCAGTGCATGACGCGGAGCGATGTGTGAGGGAGGGGGAAACTCGGGACACGCGTGGAGGATCCCAGACCTGCTTCAGGCAGAGCCACGGGGTAAGTGTGCTCCAAGCCGGGGGAGGACCTCAGGGAGACTCGTGGCAATGCGTCTTTCACCGTAGTTATGTTGTTATTGTTGTTTACAAATTAGGTATGTTTGTTAGGTGCCGTCAAGTCGGGTCCGACTCATAGCGACCCTCATAGGGTTTTCAATGGCTGACTGTTTCGGGATTGCCTTGGGAGTGGATTGCCAGGTCCTTCTCCCATTTTTGTGGTTCTGGGAATCGAATTCGGGACTTCAGAGACTGCAGCGTGGTGCTCTACCCACTGAGCTAAATCACAGCCCTTATATATGGTTGTTGTTGTTGTTAGGTGTCGTCGAGTTGAGTCCAACTCACAGCGACCCTCACAGGGTTTTCAATGGCTGATTGTGTTGGGATTGCCTCGGGAGTGGGTTGCCAGGTCCTTCTCCCATTTTTGTGGTGCTGGGAATCGAACTCGGGACCTCAGAGACTGCAGCGCAGCACTCCACCCACTGAGCTAAATCCCAGCCCTTCACCATAGTAAGCTTTTAAAATTTGGGCATTCACTGTACTTTTTGATCACACCCCATGTATGGAAAGAGTGGCCAGAAGGGCTGAGCAAACGCTCTGAGAGCTGTGGACGTGCATTGCTTCTGAGTGAGACGTAGTGGGCAGTTGGGACCCGAGGGTGAGGTGTGGGGGTCGGGTGTGGGGACCGCGCAGAGGTGGGGCAGCCCCGGCATCCGCGGAATATTTCAGGTCCAGATCCCTTATCCAAAATGCTCACCACCAGGAGCATCTTAGATTCCACGCTGCTTTGTATTTTTTAATATGCAAGTACGTAATTTATCTGCTGGATCACCCTGAAACTTTCGGGGTGCCATAGCCACCCTCATAGGGTTTTCAATGGCTGACTGTTTCAGGATTGCCTTGGGAGTGGGTTGCCACGTCCTTCTCCCATTTTTGTGGTTCTGGGAATCGAATTCGGGACCTCAGAGACTGCAGCGCGGCGCTCTACCAACTGAGCTAAATCCCAGCCCTGGAACGGAGCGACAGGGGCGGCACAAAGCCGTCTTGGGCCAACGCCTTGGTCCGGGGATCGCCCTGATGTTCTGGTAAGAGAATAGGACAGGGGTCGCCATGCTAGGCGGGGAGTCATGGGTGGAGCTGAGCTCCCTGCTGGGACCCCCAGGGGTGGGGCGGCTGAGAAGGTGAGGGCGGGCGTGGGGTCACTTGGTTATAAATGGGGGTCAGCCTGGCGAAACGGCTCCTGCCTCACTCCTCGATCAGCCCTGCTGCCTCCCGTGGAGTTTGCTCTTCCACCCTAGTTGGATCTGTGTCAACCAGGCCCTCAGAAGCCTGGCTGTGGACGCCAGATGTCGCCACGGAGCGCCAGCTGGTGGCAGTATATCCCAGCCACGGGCAAAGGAAATAAATAGCTTTTAAAAAATATCGTGCATAAGTAGCACTGATGACTATTAAAAAATAAAGACAATAAAGAAGAATGCAGGAGATGGAAAAATAAATTCCTCCTACCCAGATATGAGGGGCTGGGATTTAGCTCAGTTGGTAGAGCACCGCTCCGCAGTCTCTGAGGTCCCGAGTTCGATTCCCAGCACCGCAAAGTTGGGAGAAGGACCTGGCAACCCACTCCCAAGGCAATCCCGAAACAGTCAGCCATTGAAAACCCTATGAGGGTCGCTATGAGTCGGATACCGACTCGATGGCACCTAACAACAACAACAACAACAACCCAGACATGATCAATATTAACTTTTGGGTGTCTCGCTAGATCATATTTTGTTGTTGTTGTTGGAAAAACCCTTGTCTCGTTGGTGTTCTGTAGTGACTTTTAGTGTCGGTTTCACTTATTGCAGCTCTATCCATTATTATTTACTTTCTTTTACTAATTTTGGGCGTGGTTTGCTTCTGGTTTTCTCGAGGTGCGGGTGAAGTTGTTTGGGGGGATTTCTGTATTCTTCAATGAGGGCATTTGCTGCTATAAATTTCCCTCTTAAGGCAGCTTTTGCTGAATCTCCTTAGTTGTATTTGTCTCCAGACATTTTTAAACTTCTTTCTTATCTTTGTCACTGGCTCACTGGTATCTGAGAAGCACGATTAATTTTTTGTACTTGTATTGTTTCCCAGTTGTTGTTGCTGTTGTTAGGTGCTGTCGAGTCGGTATCCAACTCATAGCGACCCTCATAGGGTTTTCCATGGCTGACTGTTTCGGGATTGCCTTGGGAGTGGATTGCCAGGCCTTTCTCCCATTTTTGCGGTGCTGGGAATTGAACTTGGGACCTCAGAGACTGCAGCGCAGTGCTCTACCCACTGAGCCAAATCCCAGCATTGCTTCCCAGTACATGATATTAAATTGCCCCGCAGTTGCCCACAGTACAAAGTTTTCTGCTTCCAGCAATATTTACTTCTGTCTCCTAGGGCTGGGATTTAGCTCAGTTTGTAGAGCAGTGCACTGCAGTCTCTGAGGTCCTGAGTTCGATTCCCAGAACCACAAAAATGGGAGAAGGGCCTGGCAACCCACTCCCAAGGCAATCCCGAAACAGTCAGCCATTGAAAACCCTATGAGGGTCGCTAGGAGTTGGACACGACTCGACGGCACCTAACAACAACAACCTACCATCTTAACGGTGGCTGGCTATGATCATTCTCCTAAATTTTTGCCACCAAAAGATATTATATCTCACGCTGTTTTACATTTCTTTTGATAGTAAAAGTTGAACTTTGTCACACGAAGAGCAACTCCTTTTTTATTTTTGCAGTTAGGGGGTGAACACAGGGCCTGGTGCATATTTTGCAAGGGTTCTGCCACCAGGCTGCACCCCCGACCCATGTTTTATTTTATATTTTTATTTTTATTTTTGGGGGTACTGGGGGTTGAACCCAGGGCCTCGCGCCTGCATGCTCTGCAAGTGCTGCACCACTGAGCTGCACCCCCAGCCCATTTTTTTACTTTTTGAGACAGGGTCTCGCTAAGTTACGCAGGCTGCCTCTGGTCTCGAACTCGCGATCCTCCCGCCTCCGCCTCCCGAGCCGCTGGGATTATAGGCGTGAGCCACCGTGCCCGGCTGCATGTTTTATTTTTTATTTTGAGACAGGGTCTCGCTAAGCTGCGCAGGCTGCCTCCGGCCTCAACCTGCGATCCTCCCACCTCTGCCTCCCGAGCCGCTGGGGTCACAGGCGTGCGCCACTGCACCTGCCTTAAAGACCGACTCCTGAAGCTGTTTAAGTGTTGGCGTCTAGAAGTGAAGATGAGAGAATTAGACCCACCTGGGCGTGAGTGGGGGGATTTACCTGTTTGCAAGCCAGCCTCCACCCTCAGATTTGTCGTAGAAGCCGCAAAGACCGCCTGCCGCCTGCTCCCTCGGCCCGGAACCACGACTCCCTCCCAGCCCAGCACAAATCGCCCGACCGCCCGCAGCCCGCCCCTGGCCGCGTCTGCTTTGATTCTTCAAGGGGCCAAGGTGTCATTCTTCTACAGATGAACGGTTTTTGCGCCGCACGGCCATTTCCTCAGGGGCCTCGAGTTCCCTTCAGACGGAGGTCAGGGCGTTTTCCTGCCTCCATCGCCGGGCTAAGTGGAAACATTTGATCCCCATGAGGCCCCGCAATCTTCGGGATTTATTTATTCTTCCTGCACTTACGGGGCCCTCTCTCTGGGGTAATGAGAAACGTTTCTGGCTGACGCTGCCCCCTCCTCCAGGGGCCGGGGGCTCCCTAAGTGTTTGCGATCAGGCGGCTCTGACCCGACAGCAGTTTGATGTTTTAACTCTAAACGGATCGGACGCACATGCCTGCAATTTACTCCTCACTTTCGGACGGAAAGGGCTTGGGTGGAAGGCATTGTCTTTGGTCCTTAGCCCTGTTTTTTTTTTATTTTTTTTATTTTTTGTGGTACTGGGCACTGAACCCAGGGCCTCGAGCCTGCATGCTCTGCAAGTGCTGCACCACTGAGCTGCACCCCCAGCCCATTTTTTTACTTTTTGAGACAGGGTCTCGCTAAATTACACAGACTGCCTCTGGTCTCAAACTCGCAATCCTCCCGCCTCCGCCTCCAGAGTCGCTGGGATGACAGGCGTGCGCCACCGTGCCCGGCTTAACCCTGTATTTTTGAGAAATGGGGCAGCTGTGCAGAGAAACACCGGGGCCCCTGGGCTGCAGATGCTGCCCCTCAGCCACCAGGGAGAGCTTTCTGGACGTGGTTCAGAATGAGGTCTGGATTTGGGGACCCTGGGGACCGGGCGGGGGAAGCTGCAGAGAGCCTAGGACGGAAGGAAGGGTTGCAGGTAACCCCGGTGCGGTCCTGGGGTGCGAGGGTTCAAGGGAAGCAGTGGCTGGCAGCCTGCGGCCTGGAGCGGACCTGGGTTCAAGGAGCTGACACAGCTGTCAGGTGCACCTGGCAGGGACCGGGGGCCGCTGTACCCAGGCCCGAGGGACACCTGCTGCCCGCTGTTGATGCGTCCCAAATGGGGAGCCGTCAGGGAGGCCTGAGGCCTGTGGACTGCGTGTGGGGCGGCTTCACCCTGCAGATCATCATCATTATTATTATTATTATTATTATTATTATTATTATTATTATTATTATTATTATTTGCGGTACTGGGGGTTGAACCCAGGGCCTCGCGCCTGCCTGCTCTGCAAGTGCTGCACCACTGAGCTGCACCCCCAGCCCATTTTTTTACTTTTTGAGACAGGGTCTCGCTAAATTACGCAGACTGCCTCTGGTCTCGAACTCACAATCCTCCCGCCTCCGCCTCCCGAGCTGCTGGGATGACAGGCGTGCGCCACCGCGACTGGCTTAGGTCAATTTTTAAAGACGCCGTCTCCTGGACAGAGGGACCTGGCCTCGGCTGGGCGAGATGTCCGGGCTTTGGAGGATTTCAGGAAGAATCGGCCTCCGCAGCTCCAGGCTGCGCCCCTCCTTTCCTTTTGGGGTGCGGGTGGGGTGCCTTTTAGCTCACATAATGAATAGAAGGTGCAGAGCTAAGACCTAGCTTGTCACGGATTACGCGAGCGTGTCATCTCGCGTCCCAAGACTCGCAAGGGGCAGATTTCCTTCGTTTCGCGTCTCTCTGAGCCTCGGGGAGCGGGAGAGGGGCCCCCGCTGGCTGTCGCGGGCCCTGCCGTCTGTCTGAGAAGTGATTAGACGGGGCTCACAGGCGGGGCGGCCGTCCTCCGGGGCTCCTAATCATCCCTGGCGTGCGCTGTCAGAAAGGCGGCTTTGGAGCAGAGCCGGGGCCGTGGTGGAGGAGGCAGCGAGTGATTGGGACAAATAGGGTCTTAATCTCCCAAGGACGGGACGTGGCCGGGTGGCCTGGGAGGCCGAGGGCCCCGGGCGGCGGTGGCGGGCGGCGAGGGCCGGGCTGTGTGCGTCCCATCTGCAGCGCGGCCTCGGGCCTCAGGGGCCAGGTGGGCCAGGTAGGAGGCTGCTCTGTGGAGGTCGGGGATTTCGGAGGGGGCCGGGAATACGGAGGCCAAAGTGGGCTGCGACGGTGTTGGTTAGCGGCATCTGGGACACAGTGTGGCTACTTGATCTCGTGGGTTGACTGATAGATGTCAGACATCATAACTAGTTGATCAACTGATGGAGCTTAGACATCATAACTAATTGATTGACTGTTAAACCTCAGATAACATAAGTAATTGATTGACTGATAGACCTCAGACATCATAACTAATTGATTGACTGATAGACCTCAGGCAGCATAACTGATTGATTGACTGATAAACCTCAGATAACATAAGTGATTGATTGACTGATGGACCTCAGGCACCATAACTAATTGATTGACTGATAAACCTCAGATAACATAAGTGATTGATTGACTGATGGACCTCAGGCATCATAACTAATTGATTGACTGATAAACCTCAGATAACATAAGTAATTGATTGACTGATAGACCTCAGGCACCATAACTAATTGATTGACTGATAAACCTCAGATAACATAAGTAATTGATTAACTGATAGACCTCAGGCACCATAACTAATTGATTGACTGATAAACCTCAGATAACATAAGTAATTGATTGACTGATGGACCTCAGACATCATAACTAATTGATTGACTGATAGACCTCAGGCGCCATTACTGACTGACGGATAGACCTCAGACACCATTACTAATTGACCGACAGATAGACCTCAGACACCATTACTAATTGACCGACAGATAGACCTCAGACACCATTACTAATTAATTGACTGATACAGCTCAGACAACATAGGTAATTGTTTGACTGATAGACCTCAGACATCATAACTAATTGATGGACTGATAGATTTCAGCAATGGATTTCAACAGAGGTCTTTGTATCTGCAGAGGAGGCCGATTTTCTCTCTCTCTCTCTCTCTCTCTCTCTCTCTCTCTCTCCCACTTACCCTTGACTCCCTCGGGGCCTGGCTTCTTCCTGCTCCCGAGCTTTGGGACGCCACCGCCAAGCCCTCGCGGCCTCCGGCACGGAACGCAGTTTCTATTCGCTGCAGGGAGGAGCTGAGCTGGGCCGGGCTGGGCAACCTGACTGTGTGGTTGGGGTGAGGGATAAACAGGCCAAACGGCCTTAGGGCGGGAGCCAGACGCACCGGGCAGGGTCAGCGTGGTTTAGGGTGGGGACTCTGAGTCGTAGGGGGTCCATGGACCTGGCATTGAGGTCTATCAGTCGATCAATTAGTTATCTCTAATGCTTATCAGTGGATCAATTAGTAATGGCATCTGAGGTCTATCAGTCAATCAGTTA